>JAUCBJ010006961.1:0-55235 GCA_032718475.1 Nemertoderma westbladi | reverse complement strand
GGGGGGGGGGCAAGCATTCAAATTTTTAATTTTTTTTTTACAAAACATTTACATTTTTTTATATTTAATCTAGAGCAGATTAGTATCAAGGTTCCAAATTTGAAAACCGTTTAGCAAGATCTGTCTTACACACCCCCCCCCCCCCCCCCCCCCCCCCCTTGTGAACTCACCCCTCAGGTCTACTCGGTAGTAAGTAACTGGTCCACAGAATGGTTCACAGAATCAGTGAAGTGGCGCGCTCTACATTTCAGAATCAGTTAAGTTAGCAGCTGCAGAAACAGTTCCTGTATACCCTCGAAACAGGAAAAAGGCCCCCTGGACTGACCACAAAATTCAGAAGTGCCGAAATAACCTCTATAAGGCGCAGAAAGAGTCCCGACTCAAACAGACTACAGCGGCCAAGAATGCAGGTAAGGTGCTAGGTAAGATGCTAGGTCCCTCAATCGACACTCACGGATAAACTGTCCAGCTTGCGAGGTAACTTATTGTAGTAAGTGTGGAAAACGAGGCCATTTTGCTAAAGTTTGTCAGAGCGCAAAATTTTCCTCGTCGTCAACAACAGCTACGATGTTCGATGCGGCCGTCTCTACTACAGTAGTACTAATAATCTTGGATATCTAGCCACTACTGGTACTAAGCAGATTTGTCATAGGCCTGATAAAACTGTGATATCAGTTCTAATAAAAGACAAACAATTTAATGGTTTGATAGATACTGGAAGTGTATATACAGTATGTATATTGGCGAAAAATTACTCAGAAGCCAAAACGTAACCGTCTTCCCCTCAACTGGTACAGTAAAGATGGCGGACTCGTCCATGTCTTCGATTAGTGGCTGTTGTATATAAGATATTTCTTTATCAAACAGGCATTACAAGAAAGTCTGCCTACTCGTTCTTCCAAACTTATGTGAGGATGTGATAATTGTGATACTTGGAAAAGATTTCTTAAAACAACATCATGCTGTTGAAATACAGTTTGGAGGTGAACCTGAACAACCAACTCTAAATATTTGTGGTGTTTCGCCTTCCACACTTACCCCGCCTACATTGTTTTCATTCCTTACTCCAGACTGTAAACCCATTGCGACAAAATCCAGAAGATTTTCTCAGCTAGACCAGGATTACATTCAATCAGAAATTGAACGCCTGTTGTCTGAGAATATCATTGAAACAAGTATTTCACCTTGGCGTTCACAGATAGTTATCGACACCAAAACCGACGGTAAAAAGCGAATGTGCATCGATTACTCCCAAACAATTAACAGATTCACCCAACGAGAGAAAGCCGCCCCAATATTAGATTATAACAACAACATTTCCATTGGGTAAGAAAGTGGAGGAGAGCCAGCCCGACTCTCAATTTTTTAGTTTATATTACGCGATCAATTTTCACTCATCTCGTCATGAATCCAACATGTATGTAACCCTTTGTTAAATTTGTTGGCTATGCGTTTGCGGTTGTTTGGGCGGTGTGTGGTAGGCCTACACTTTTCACACTTGAATATTTTGGTTGTGACATGTTACAGGGCACAGCGATCAGAGATATTTCATAGATATTTTATTATGAGAGGAAGAAGAACATACAACGTTATATACTATATGTAACGAAATAATTGTTTTCGGGTCTGACCTAGGACGATGGCAGAATCAGTCCAATAGTGTATGTTTTTCATTTCCAGGATGGCATTGGCGAGATAGATTGAAGCCCTAGCACCGAGTTGGCAGCAAACAGTGCCAGTTTTGGAACAGGTACTGTCTGAGGTGGGTGCATTCCAAGGAATGTTGTTGAAGTTACCCTTGGTGTATCCAGCTTAATGATAGTAGGCATACTGGTTACTCACCACACCAGCGTAATCGTATTACCCTAGATACAGTAGGTACTGCCAGCTCCTACCATTTTTGAAAATTATTTTCCTTATTTTTTTACCAGTTCAAATTTCTGGGCCGAGTAACTCAAAAAATGTTGAGATTGACCTTGAAACTTAACCTCGAATCTATTTTACTATTATTCCTATCTGAAAAATTTCAAGGTCAACCTTAAGGTAGACTTAAGATTTTCCTCAAGGTAAACTTGAAATTTCAATCCGGTAACACAAAAAATCTTGACTTGAGTTGAAGTCAAGGTTCGAGATAAATTTCAAGGTATCCACGGAGGTACCTTCAAATTTCAAGGTAACGGTATCTCAAATCATCGTTTTAGCTGTTACCATTAGCCTACTGCTACCGGTACCATAAAAGATACATTTTTGCTGAATATGACCCCACCGCGAAATTTTTAAATAAAACTCACTTTAACATGAATATAACATGAATGATAGGTAGGGCCTACTGTAGGCTCTACCTGTAGAGTTCTGTAGTCTACTGTAGCTTATACTCTACAATATCAGCTATTATTATTGTTATACAGTAATAGCTACTGTAGTATTATTACTACAGACAGTACTTATGTGTTAGCTAATGGTTTTTATATCGCAAATAATAATTATGTGCTAATGATATTTTTTATAAGGGAAGTAGTGGTAGTATTTTTTTGAAAAAATTTAATTTTGAGACTCATAACAAGAGTTCAGTAATAAAAATATAAATAAAAATACTCTTTAAGTATTACAATTTCTCCTTTAATACACCAATGGTGTGCTCAGTACAGTCCCTATCTCATTCTACTGTAGATACCGTTTCTCAAACTGGGTACCTTTTCTCTTACCTCACTCTTACTAACTCAAACCTGTCTGGTTTACTCAAACCCAACTCAAACTCGCGTAACCACCCACTGTGCACTGTGTAGCAGTCATACAACAAGCTGTCTGTGTTTAATGGCCCACTCGCTTCTGTGGGGCGAGCCACGAAGTGAGTGAGCCTTAGCGTAGTGGTACCATTAATCAACCTGTCGTTCTGTCGTTCTGTCGCGTTTTTTTCAGTATTTTATTTTAAACGTTAATAACTCGGCCAATCCTTGATGAAATCTATCCAAACTTGGTACACATGTTGTTTGGCAAAAGTTTGAAAATTTTCCAAGTAGAATTTGCGTGGGGCCTTCGTGCAGCATCAGTGTAACTGTTATTGCAGTTATAATAAATTTATTTATCCAAATTTAAAATGCGTTAAATTATTATTACTGTAGGATAAATCAGCTGTGTTTCTAACAAATTTTGCAATTCTGCATGTACCATGTGTACCGGTACTGTCAGGCTGTACTCAATCCCTGAATCGAGAATCCTGCAATCAGTCAATACTGCAATACTGGTCAACCGGTACCATACACTACAGACATGCCATATCATGCAACCCTTGCGGTGATTATAGTTTAGGCCTAATTCAGTAATTAGCCCAGTACCGGCACCGGTAATAATAATACTGTAATATAGGCCTAATAGTTTAGATAGTTACCGCTAATCATTCAGTCATTGGCACGGTACACCGTATTGCTGTACTGCCGTTGTAGTGCGCACCATAGGTACCACCCATGGCTACTACACACAGGCCATGACAAGGACTTTGCTGTGAAATTAGCCAGTTAGCGTAGGCTGACTGTGCTGATTATGGTACTGTCAGACTGTGGTACCTAAGCTATATACTGTTAGGTATATTGCTGTATTGGGGTGGGGTTAGGAATAATCCATTTGTTTTAGCATTGAACTGTTGAATCCCCTTATTTATTATAAAACCATTGGAAATATTCGCAAATGCCGCTCCATTACTGTCTGAAACGCTCCCGACAGTCCGATGCTGCGATGTATCTGGACCCGAGCAGCCGAGTTGCTTCAAGAGGTGATTAACGGGGGAATACTACGGAATTGCTTGTTTGTCAGTACGATTCTATTTGGGTATTTACTACACTCAGACACTGGGAATACGGCGGTCGGTCAGATCGTAATGCGGGCCACTGCCAAGTTCCTCATGCCTCACTCCGGTCACCCACCTTGGAGTGCGGTGGGAAGAGTCCCACTTACTGACTTACGTCGACGACTGGACGAATCGACGAGGATTGCGATCTGGGTTTAGCGGCGGCCCGGATCCTGGGATCGCTGGGGGAAATGGTTGAACGTTGGGCAGACGTTATCGCACTGGATTACGTTCTCTGTGACGCGAAAGTGTGAAGCGAATTCGTTGTCGAATTGGGTCGGAAGCTGCGGGAATTCTACTGTTCTACGGGAGTAAACCGCAGCGGTCCGGTGACTACGGACGGATACTACTGGGATAAGCAGGTATTTCGATCGAGTTTCTCGTATTCTCGATGCTCGAGGCGGATAGAGAGTTGGTTGTGTTGGACGGTGTTGTTCAATTCTATCAAACATATTAAATAATTGGTAAAATAATAAAAACACACCAGATAAAGATACTGAGCTTATGGTAAAGAGATAGGCCGAACTTACAATTTCCAAATAGATTGTTCATATAATAAATATATTTTTGGTATTTGATTTCAAGATAGGGGGGGGGGGGGGGGGGGGGGCTGGACGCAATAAAAATTCATCCCTCTCCAGGGGAAATTGGACGCAAATAACAACAGCTGATTTCTCTCAAAAATAAAACTGTAACCTGTTCTATTGTGTTTACTTTATTGTTTTGGTTAAAATAACGAGCCACTGTAACCTGCTCCTTTCCCAAAATTGAGAAATTAATATTGAGGCGGGATATTAATTCGCCAAGATGGGATTTGCGTCCAGTCCCACCCCCTCCTATCTCTTGAGTTCACTAAAAAATAGAATACATTGCATTTTACTGTTATAATTACTGTATTGAATAAAATAATTAATTGATTGTTTATTAAACCGTGCTAAGCACATTGAACTGGAGCTCTAACAATTCCCCACTAGCGGCAGACAGGAACCAATTCAATCAATTTTCAATCAATTCAATTTTATTAGCCTTAAAACTTCAGTCAGCAAGCTGACTGAAGGCAGTTATTAGTATACTAAATACACCGTAACTGATAATTAAAAAGGCCAAAGTCGACGGGCTCAAATGTTTAGAACAAATGTATAATGTAATGTGACTAATATGCTATTTATACAGTATAAGTTTAATATATACACTAAAGTTAATGGTTAAAACCAGGCCTAGACATACATACAGATATAATACATACAGGAGAGGGTAAGTGTTCATCACACAGATGTGCCTGCCTACGGTAAGATTTCCATTCATACATACAGTACACACTACATACAAACATAGACCATACAAACACAGACAAAGCTAAGTACTAGCACAATGGTAGGCGTATCTGACGAGGGAGAGCGCAATATAATAATGTGTAATGTGTGATTTTATAATATATTTGAGTTATTTTTTTGTTGCTAGGTGATGGCTGACCTGTCGTATTGTTCCATGAAATGTTTTTTGAATTGTGGGATGAAGTTGTTATTGCGAATTTTATCACGTACGACTTTTCTTAATCTATTCCATGTGCGACTGCAGGCGACAAAGAATGAGTATGTACCATACTTGTTATTTGTCTTTGGTATCTTGATTGTGTTTGTGCGTACATTTAGTAATTTATTATTATTTAGTAATTGTGAAAGGAATGGTAGTTTTAGGTTTTGGAATGGCGCGATTTGATTTGTAACATATTTGTAGAGGTATTTGAGTGCGTGGTATTCCCGTAGTGCATTCAAGTGTGGCAATTTGGCTAATTTTCTAAGTTGAGTACCTGTCATGTCTCGTATCTTTTTGTTATAAACTAATCGCAGGGCATAGTTCTGTATTTTGTCCATTTTATATAATTTTCCTTTGTATCCGTGTTTGTCATGAAAGGGTGTAAATAGTGCACTGCAGTAATTGTGGTAAGGCATGACCAATGTCTTGTAGAGCATTAATTTTGTTGATGTGGGAAGCTGACCCTTAATTTGGCGTAACCCGGATGTTGCTGCTGACATTTTGTGTGATGTGGCATCGATTTGGTTTTCCCATGTTAGATTATTGTTGATTATAATTCCTAAGTATGTAATTTCCGACGATTGCGCAATAATCTTATTATGTAGTGTGAGACTATAATTGTTTGTTTCTGAGGTTCTTTTTGTAGGTGATAAGAGCATAAGTTCTGTTTTGTTAGTGTTTATTTGCATGCATAGTGATCCTAATATATTTTCAATGTTTAATATTTGCTCATTAAGGAGCTTTATCGCAGTGGAACTGTAAAAGTCTCTGTAGAATTTCTAATTAAGCAATGCTCTTAGGTAACTACTACTAAATTTCAGATGAATCTGATCGTTGGTTCTATAATTACAGCTATTTTTACGTTTCTGTTAATTCGCCCCCTAGCAGCAGACCGGGGAACTGTAGAAGTCTGTCTGTGTGTAGAATTTCTAAATTTTTTATAGACTACATGTGTACCAAGTTTGGTTCCATTTCATCCATGATTGACCGACTTATTAGCGTTCAAACATTCCTGCCACAAACATAGCCAGAGGCAGCCACAAACGAATAAAAGCTGCAGAAACTCGAGCGATAATTAATTTATTAATTATTAAATACTGTTTCAATTAAATTATTTACGAAAATCTAGTCATCTTCTTTTAAATATGGACCCTGCATTCATGGAAAATATAATATTTGATAATTCATCAGTCAGCCTACGCTAATTTCACAGCAAAGTCCTTGTCATGGCCTGTGTGTAGTAGGCCATGGTACCACCCTACTACCGGCTGACCGCGTGACCGGTGGCAACTAGCACTTCAGCACTTGCACAGCAACAGCACTACCGGCGATACACAGGTTGAAATTTATGTAGAGTTTGCTCAACAGTACAGATATAAAATAGTTATCTAAATTATATATATTACTATTGACAAGTATTGAAATATATACCGTTATTCGTGTTATCAGTATTTGCAACATCTGACATTGAAGAGGTGAGAGAAGAAGAATACCGGCACTCAACATAACCAACGCTTATCACAGGTCGGTATGGTTACCTCGAAACCGGCGCGACTGTCCACTCGAATACAACTTCAAAACACAAACGCCAACAATAAACTGAAAGCGAATCGAACGTCTTCAGAAGAATCTGTCATTGGGACGAAGAAAAGTAAGCCAAAACCACGGGAATGGACCACAGCTAAGATTGAATGCTCCCATTGTCAGAGTTCCTGGACCGAAATTGAAACACCAATTGCCGATGGGCTTGATCTCTCAAACCAAAACTTCCTCTGCGGGGTTTGCGCGGCAGTAAAGATTGAAAGTCTGGAAGCTGGCATCCCTAGGTATTATTATTATAAAGAGCGTCAGCCTGCGTTTAATAAATATATTTTAATACAAAACAGGTCGAACGCAAAAAGGCTTATAATGAAGACGAGTACTGCATTGATTATATTCCTATAAACCACCTGGCTTTGCATATTGAACGTGCGTTTGGAAATAAGTTCGGGCTACCCTTCCGTGGGTGGTAGATGTCGCGGTTATGTATTGGTGGGTGGGGGAGGGGGGGGGGGGGGGTGCAGATTAAAGGGGGTGAACACGTGCTGTCCCCCTTTCTTTGATTAATTGGCGGTGTGGGTTAATCTCTCATAACCTGATTTTGTGATACAGTCGCACAATTTTAATTTGTATCTCATAACTGGGCCTCGTGCTGCGCGAAGGCCCCACGAACGTGTTATACTCTGCCTACGGGTTTGATGGTCTCCTGCTGTTATAACATTCCCTAAACTTGATTTGTTTGTGTGTAATTAACTCCAGTAGATAGTGAGAATTAAGTTGCAGACTCAGTGACTCAATTTATTTTTAAATTTCAGAATAAAAAAATTATATGCTAAATTATTAAAATTAACGTTATTTTACATTAAAATATAACCATATAATATAACCAACCAATTTTATAAATTTAATTTAATGTCGCGAATATTTCGCTAATGTTTCTAATCTTTAACTTTAATGTTTTACTAATGTTTTACTAATGTTTAATTCTCTATTACATCGTCAACACAATTATTCGCAATACATCCGGGTGTGGGGTGGGTATACCGGGCAAAGGGGCCAGAGGAAACCTCTGTAATTATAGACAGGGCCATATTTATGGGAGGGGGGGGGGGGGGTGTGGGGTGGGTGTTGCGAGGTCCCGGTAGCACAAACTTAGTTCCAATCGCACATTTTCAAAGGCGAACTTAGTTCCAATTGAAACGAATTTAGTTCCAAAATAAATTTTACAAAGCGAACTTAGTTCCAATCGAGGCGACATGCGAATATAGTTCCAATGGAAGCGAATTTAGTTCCAATGGAAGCGAATATAGTTCCAATGGGTACGAACTTAGTTTCAAAGTTTCAATCGTGGGGATAGCCACGTGTAGTAGGCGAAGCCTATTGCGTATTGTCAATATTTGGGGTGGGTCAGGGTCAACAATAATTGTAAATAATTGTAAAACCGTTCCGTCATTTTTAAAAAACGAATTATTATTAAATGTATAATTACACATTTTGAATTATATATTAATGACGAGTGTACTGATACTGACTGACTGAGTCTGTAGTATTATATACTCAAGTCATGCACATTGTGCCATTTATCACAACAAATACAATATTTACTAGTTGTTTCGGTTTAGGTGGAAGGGCGTTGTTTGGGTTAGGAGGTTGGGGGTAGTTTGGGTTATGAGCTTGGGCGTTGTTTGGGATAAGATTGTTTTCGATAGGAGGTTGGTACTAACTAAATAACTAATTAGTTTTTGAGTTATCGTGGAATATCTGTCTCGCAATCTGTCTGTCAAAATGTAAGACAGACAACCGACCGACGGGCAGACTAGATTCCACCAAATATTAAAACTGACATCTGAAATCATATCAGCGACCCCGAAAACCCCCGTAAATATTATTTTAGCTCAGTGGTCGTGGTATGCCTCCTTCCAACTATCCCATTTACTATTAACCAACCAGACCCCACTGGCAATTTTGGTCGGGAAGGTTTGAACTTGAAAGTATTTATCTCTGAATGACATATTTTCACACGAAAAATACTACCGTTTTTTGTAATTTTTTATTTATATGAATATTTATATGGTAATTTCATAAGTTTAAATAAATTCCGGCTAGTTTTCTTTATTACATAATATTTCCAATATTGCCAATGATCAGAAATCGAAAATAAAAACACAAAAAGTGGCCGAAAATGAACATGCTGGTTTCAAAAAATGTGGTATCGAAAAATACCCCCCCCCCCCCCCCCCCCCCCCCCCTTAAGTACTACATTGCTCACCCTCACACACTAGGCCTACTCGCAGACAGTAAACTAACTACAGCCTTCTAAACAAGGTGTACCGTGGTGTTATCGAAATTACCATTGCCAAAGTGTTGCTATAACAGTGTGTTGAACCTACTGTATTGAATAGGCCTACTGTGTATTTCAGGGATTATACAGTGGTTTTCACCGCAAAACCTAGGCAACTGCTGAAATAAAAAAATACTTCGTGTTCGCGCTTTCAGACCTTTAGCAGTTTAACCTGCCAAATTTGGATGTCTTCTAGATTGTAAATCGACTTTAGCCTATGACGAGTATTTGATACACTACATTAGCCGAAGCCAGTCTATGCGCGACCATTCACCCGCTGGATATACCCGGGAGACTGGATTCGGAAGCCTAACCTGATTGCGGTGTAGGCCTACTGTATTATTCGACTGATCGTAATATATAATCTCTGACAAATATTATTCACTTTCGGGAAATATTAACAGTTCCTTTAGGACGTGGTGCTCTAAATATGTAAACAGAGTTATGACTTAAACTAGACACAACGGGATGGCTATGGATTCATGTATATAGCGCATTCTTTAGGAGATGCTTTGTTATCAGTCACAATCATACAACTACTGCACAATGCTGCACACCGATCTGCCGACCTTCACTAATTTTAGTCACATATAAAGAGCACAACAACCGACTCATGTAGTGCCTATGAAATAGCATTAGATTCACTCCAAAACCACTTTAATGTAAGTCGCAATTGTTATATGTAACCGGTCTCTCTAACCTTCAGTATATCAAGAAGATTGGGGTTTCTGATTATTGATCGATATTATCCAAATATAATAATATTCCATCAACCGATATAATTAATGACCGACAGTAAATAGCAGTAAAAATGCGGTGTTTGTAGTTGACAATATGATTAGGTGAGTTATGTTATGATTGATTTGTTAAGGTATGAATTGTTATGATAACAGATATACGTTTCTGTGATTAAGTCTACTAATGTTGGGCTAAAGCCTGAAAACACAGAGATTCCAAAGCCGGTCTTCTGGCTGTGGACAAAATACACATACTGACTCAACTGCACGAGTTTCTGTATACAATCTCCAACACAGAGTCAAAAAACGTTCTGATTGGTCGACCGAACAAAGAAAGAACAGAGAACAAAGGAAAAGCTCCACGTATACAGATCAGCTGTTAGCTGTCGTCATAGTAACTACACTGTTTCAAGAGGATTTAGCGTATTGCGACATAGAATTGCTAGTTATGTCCGCTAAAGTACACATACAGAAGAAATGGCTTTTTATGTCCACTAAAACACCAGTACAGTAAGGAAACGGCTTTTTATGTCCGTTAAACCAACTACAGAGTACTTTGCGGGAAAAATAACCAGCTAATTCCGCAAAAGTTTTACACCGCTCCCAGAAAATGGGATTTAATTCTATAAAATATAAAAAATCACAGTTTCTAAAATATAAAAATACTCTAAACAGTTAGTTTTTCTTGCGCGGGCGGCGTTTACGCAGTTTTTTGAGGCTAGCAAGAAGAGTCCTTTTCTCTTTGGGGCGAGCCACTTTACTAGGAGGGCTATAACCCTTGGGTAAAGGGTGCAATACAATTGCATCTGAAGGTTTAGGGTTATGGTCGATGTCTCGTCCATTTTGATATGCTTCTCCTCGAGCTGATTTTCCTCCGCTTATCGTTGGATGCGTTCGTCCAAAACTCTTGCAGAGAATAGGGTCGTCCAAGTTTGATATCTTCTTAGAGATTCTGAATTTCCTGATCGAACTGAGATAAAGTTAATTCGTTTACCGCTTGGACTTGCTGCTGCAATTTACGTTTCTCTAAACAATTGTAGGTTCATTTTCCGCTCTTTTGACGAATAGTGTCCAACGCGTTTCGTACAACTCTCTCCTCCGCCTCGGTGACAGGTTGTATCGGGTTAAACAGGGACGATGATACGGTTGAATGACGATATTAGATGTCCGCGTCCCAATCCGACTAGGTAAGATGGGCGAATATATAGGGAGCCCACAACCGGAGTGCCACCGACTAACTGTTCGGGTAACACTAGATCTTTGAACAGTGAGGACAGTTCGGGAGGATCCGTGATACTATTAGGATCAAGAGTCTGAGGTCTAACTAGGGAATGAGGAGGTCTGACCGAGTATTCCGGAACTCTGATCATAGGTTTATTTAAGGATTGTTTGAATCGAGCGAGTGTAGGTGATACATCGAACAAGTTTCGCTCGAAACTCCCATAAATATAGCGAGTAAAACCGTGTTCAAAGCAACGTCTCCACGGATGTTTAAGTCTTTCCGTTTGTTGGTTGGGTCTTGGGCATTCATTGCAATAATACCAAAGACACACGTCTTGTAAGGGAAACGCGGGTGATATTTATTCGGTTTTACAACGTTTCTCTCAAGAATTCCAAATATACGTTGGAGTTACTGCATTTATCCGGTTCTTTAACGTCTTCTCTTTCGAGTCGATTTCGAATAGAATTTTCGCTTTAGATTTTCAGTTTATCGTTCCGACTCCGCTGGGTAGGATATTTAAATAGTACCATTTCCCTTTCGGTGTCGACATCGTCCGTATCGTGTAAATCTATAGGATGGCCGGTAGTTAAGAAGTCCATATACGTACCATTATGAGGCGTATAGCGAGTGGTGAATTTTCTATAGTCCAATTCACGCGTAAGTTGCTCCTGGGACATTGGCGGTTCGATATAACGACCATCATCCTCCGTAGTAGTTGGACCAGCGTCGCCGCGTATCAAGCTATCAACAAACACCTGTAAAGGTAGAGTATTTCGCTCCCTGATACCAAGATCATCTTCTATCAACTCAGTCATATCTGCTATATGAGTTTATCAATATTATAATGAGTTTATATTTAGGCTAGCGGGCGTCGCTGCCTACCCCTCTCGGCCCCCGGACAGCGCAAGATCCTCAGCGCTGGTGTACTTTCGCCGATGTGCCTATCGCCAACGTCGTAGCTGCACAACAACCACAACAACCAGCACGAGTCACTCCACCGTCCGTCCCAAAGACTTAGATATACTTCAGGTTCTTACTGGAGAGTTAGGGCTACTTTCACAATTGCGACTCGCTACTGTAAACACACTTTAGTAGTAACATTCACCTATAAACGCACAAATTCCACACAACTGTCACAAATCGCACACATTCGGGCCATTTGACCGTTAGTCAGTACCTTCCAGAATGCCACGTTATTATTGGGTATCCTGGGATACTAGCAGTATGCTATTTATTCCTTATGTTGTTCAATGGGGCAAGCCTTTATTGTTCTTTTAACTCACTTCTAATTCTAGCGTGGTTGTTGCCATGGTGACATTATGGAAAGCTAGCGGTAGAATTAGGGTAATTCTCATGCATACAGATCTGGGATGCTATTTAATAGTAATTCTTTAATTGTCAATATTCCTCTTTATACATGATTTTATGAATTTTGTCGGCTATTGACTATATATTGGAGATTCTCGCACACTAATTTACTTAATAGGGTGAATCTCCGCTCCCATGATCTATTAATTAATGGAATTTTGGGAATGTTATAAATTGTATAAAAATGACAATTTATCAAATTCATTAAAATATGAATTTAAATTTATTCCCGTAAATTTTATTATTTAATATTAAATGGAGACAATTTTATTCCAGAGCACGTCTGGGGACTGGGATCCTTGATTCTAGGAAATTTGTCCTTTTAAGAGTATCGGTAAGTGCTACGATATCTTAATTGACTAGAATTTTAAAGGATCTGAAATTTGACAGAGTTTATAAATATTAATAATTAATATTTAAGATGGGCACCTGTTTATTCCAGAACATGTCTGGGGACGTTAACCACTGATTCTAGAATTTTGTCTTTCAAGTATATCGGTGGGTGCCGCGATATCTTAATCGACTAGAATTACAGATGGTCAAAGGGTTTAACAGATTTATTTTGCGTTATACGCTACTGTTAAAGGGACATCACGCTACTATATGTATTATTTAATATACGGTATGAGAGCAATATCGCACGAAGCAATGTCAGTGAGAAGAGGCAAGTCGTTTCCAAGGTCTACCCAGAGCTTGGTTTAGCCGAGGCACGAGGATCTGAATTTTGCATTCCTAATACTCTACTTTACCAATAATACTTGAATATAGTAGGAGCTTTATTGTACTTTAATAAGTACGGATATTTCCTCTTACTGTAGTTACGTATTTGTAATGTAATACGGACAGTAAGGAAAGAGAAAAAGAATTATTTCTCGCCGTCGCACTAAATATATAATATATAAGTAATTAAGTAATAAACGCGAATATATATTGCACTAATCTACTAAATAATCGCTAAAATAACATTCTACTAAATAAAATTAAAGAAAACGATTATAATAAAATTACATAATAATACATACATAAATATAAAATGATAAGAATATAAAATAATATGGTCACACACCCACTCCATACGCTACTAAGCTGGGGAGTCCCTAGATGTTTGTTGGATTAGGGAGGTGGTCGTGGGAAGAGTATCTTGTCTTCCATAGTTTCCGGAGAGTTCTCTGTCTCTTTCCAGTAAACATAAACGACCAACTGGGCGATTGAGCTGCTGTGTCTCAAAGACAATTCCCGGTTTCTTGAAGTTACGTTGCATGACGACGAGTTCTACCGATCGCACCAAACCGTCATCCGAGATGTGAGTCTCGATGATACGACCTGTCTGCCACCGCTTACATGGAAGATCTGAATCCACAATAAGGACCATGTCTCCAGCGCTGACGTTTTCTTGCTGCGCAAACCACTTAGTTCGAAGTTGTAGCGTGGGCAGATAATGTTTTTCGAAATGGTCAGCGAAACGACGGGATAACAACTGCATAAGTTGCCAAGTTTGCCGGCAGTATTCGTCTCCGTCTGTGATTTCCGATTGTGGGAGCATGGCTACAGGTTTCTTCAGTAGGAAGTGCGCGGGTGTTAGCGCTTCCAGGGAATCGGGACTCGATGAGACTGGCATAAGCAGTCTCTCGTTGAGATAGGCGGCGATTTCCTCCATTAACTTCCGCAAAAGTTCGTCGGTGAGATACGCGCGGCACGGCACTATAAAGTGAAATGCGGTCTTCACGCTTCTAATCAATCTCTCCCAACTTCCTCCCCACCAAGGGGCGTCGGCGGCGTTGAAGGTCCAGCTAGACGCTGTTACCCTAAGCTGATCATCCACCTGTCCTTGGTTCCAATCTTTGACGTAAGCTTTGATTTCATTGTTGGCACCAATGAAGTTCGTTCCCTTATCAGATCTCATCGTGTTACTAGTTCCAAAGCGAGCGATCTGTCGTCGTAAGCTTAATAGGAAGATGTTGGTAGACAAATCGTTCACCATATCGAGATGGATAGCTCTACAAGTCATACAAACAAAGATGACACACCATCTCTTGACTATAGTCCTAGCACGATACACTTCAATAGGACCAAATAAATCTACACCGGTATTAGTAAAGGGTGGTTCATAGAAGCTTACTCGTTCCTTAGGTAATTCTGCCTCTCGCTGTGTTAAAGGCCTACTGAATGCTTTCCTACAGGGTATGCAGTTCCTAAGAACTTGGTTCAGAGCTCTACGGGGTTTATAAAAATAATAGCGAGTTCGAATTTCGCTAAGAACTCGTTCTCTACCAGCATGATAAAGTTTGCTGTGAACATCTACAATCATCTTGACTTGTATTTCAAGATTTCTAATGAGTATGGGAAACTTAGTGTCAAAGGATAATGGAGCATTCGTTAATCTTCCTCCAACACGTATCAACCCATCTATCATTGTGCTAGAGAAACGATCCCTTAAGCGCCTCTGTGGATTTCTCAAAAACAGGAAATACTTATAGGAATCATCATAGCATTGCAGGAGTCTCAGCATCTGCTTGTTGGTTTCTTCATGCTCCTGATAACTGATCTTCTCCTTCAGAAACCTGTTGGATATCTTATATTTGGGAAGATCTTTAACAACATGGACCTGCACCGATGTCAGTGGAGCGGTATCACTATTGATCTTCGTCCCGGAGTAGTGATGATGAAAACATCGTTTTAAATATGTAACGGCCTTACAGAGCCGATTCCAGGAACTGTAGTGATGTATCGCTCTCTGCAGGAGAGGTGAGAGTCCTTGCGAGACGTCTGGTATTCCAGATTTCCAATCCTTCTCACGGATTTCCACAACAGACTTATTTATGGCTGTGGGTTTCTGATCCAAAACGTCGTCTCCGGAAGTATGTAGTACAGACAGATCTACCATAGGTTTAAATAACTTCGATTTACTCGCCCGAGTTTTAGGTTTGACTTTCTCTGCTCCCTTGGCCTGTCTAATCTCTGCCGTAGTAAGATGAGGAGGCCATTCTTCTTCTTCTTTGTAGAGGAAGTCGGGTCCACCTAACCAGTCTGGAGTATCTACCAGTTCTTGTGGAGTTGCTCCCCTGGAGGCGATGTCTGCTGGGTTAATCGTTCCGGGGCAATGTCTCCATTGATCCATCTTCGTGCGACTAAGTATAATGGCTACTCTGTTGGAAACGAAGATCTGTTCGGTTACATTCCGGCCGATGGCTGTAGCGTATAGAGCCGCCTTTAACTCCGCTCGAGGAACTTTCAACTTGTTGTTTATCAATGCCTTAGAGGTAACCAAGGCGACTTTGATTCCATCCGGAGTTTCCACTCTTAGGTAGGCTACTATACCTATTCCCATATCGCTGGCGTCTCCAAACACATGGAGTTGATAGGAATACGTAGGGAGAACATGACCAAAATATGAACGGGAAATTATAAAGTTCTCGATGGCTGGTAGAGAATCTTCCCATTTCATCCACTTCTTTAATAATTCTCCCTTAAGTGGATCGTCCCATGAGTGGTTTTCAAGCCACATTTGTTGTACTAAACTCCGAGCAATCAATATAACTGGGCTAATAAATCCCAATGGATCGAAATAAGTGCTCAGGATACTTAAACAAATCCGTTTAGTCCGCACTGGATTATCTCGCTGTTTTAGCTGGAAAAACAGGATATCTCTCTCTGTGTCCCATTTCAAACCAAGTGTCTTGGTTTCTGGAAGATCATCCTTGATTAAATCTAGGTCTTTCGCTCCTCGATCTTCTACTGGGATCGACTCCAGAAACTCACGGGAGTTGCTGGTGAATTTAGTTAATCGAAATGCACCTCTTTTTAAGCACTCTACCGTTCCTTTAGCGACATCAATGGCTTCTTCGACTGATGGAAGGGACTTTAGATTGTCGTCCATGTATATATCACGTTTGATGTTGTCGATCACCTCTTTAGAGAAGGCTTCCCGGTTGTTATCCGCAGTGGTGCGCACCACTGAACAGGCGTTTGAAGGGCTTGAGATTATCCCAAAAGCCTGGATGGTCATCCAGTACTCCACCGGTTTCTGGTTGAGGTCTCCTTCAGGCCACCACAGAAATCGTAGGCTATCTCGATCCCTATCCAGTGCCTTGACTTGTAAGAACATGCCTTCTATATCTGAGGCGAAAGCGACTGAAAATTGTCGTAATCTTAAGAGTATTCCCAACAAGGATTGGAGTAAGTTGGGTCCGGGTAACTATTCGGAATTAAGGGATTGGCCCATGTAGAGGGCGGAGCCGTCAAACACTACTCGTACCTCATGGGGTTTACCGGGGTTTGGGAACGTAATGGTGAGTTAAATAATACGTTCTCTCAGTTATAGGTGTTTCTTCCGGTACTCGCTCCGCATATTCCTTGCTAATAAATTTCTTCAACTGCGTTTGATACATTTCTTTAGCTGAAGAATTTGCCGTAAGGCGTCGATGTAGTTGAGCAATTCTTTTCTCCGCCAAGGGTCTATTGTTGATGAACTTTGGTTCTCGCTTTCGGAAAGGTAGACCGATTTCATATCTACCTTGATCTTTAAGAAAACGTGTAGTTGTCTCTTGGATCTGCTTGGCTCTTTCTTCTTCTACCGATAGGGCCTTATCATAGGAATTGGGCTCTACAGCCTCTTGAGTAAAGAATCGTACGGCGTGTTCATCCCGAGTTTTGGCATTATAACGTTCAATGACGTCATTCAGTTCGTCGTTATAGTCGTCTCGTTCCGATGGACGAATGAGCTGACATAGGTTTACTTGGTTTTGCCAAGTCTCGTTTTCCGTAAGGAGATCAATTGTATTCTCCTCGTCGAAGAGTTGGTGGATATCGTCGTTATCTGAGGAGTATGGAGTTCCCTCAGTTGGATCGTCTAACTCACTGCTCTCAACTTCCCATTCTCTTACTTGATATACCTGATCTTTCGGTAATCTTTCCATGAGAGTTCTACGGGAAGGGCCAGTAAAGTACCAACCCACTCTAGTTCTTCCCGCATAGGCTTGTAGTGGTTGCGGTTGAGCAGGCCGTTTCTCCAATGTCTCGAGCGCCTCATGCGCATTTTGACCGATGAGTATTTGCACTCCAGGGTAATCGGTGTTGAATCTAGGTATATCAAGCTGCTGGGTGAAATCGTCCTCATCCCAGTTATAAGGTTCCACTTGGCTGGTAGCGAAGTTCTTTATCGCCACCATTTTTACTGACCTTATGCTGTGTTCTCCTAGTTCATCCTGGGGGGTGGACAACGCACCTACATAATAATCAGCTATCACTGTAGATTTCCAAACCTGCATAATTCCTGACATGTTTAACTTAGTTTGGAACTTGGGTTGTCCAGCAAATATGTCTTCGGCTAGTTCTTTGTCGATGAATGTTCCTGTACTACCGGAGTCAAGGAGGGCGTTCACTATATAACTCCTTGTAGGTCCGTGGACCCTTAACTGTACTACAGGAAATTCTCGGATTCCTACATTGGAAGTTGGTGCTTTCCAAGATGGTTGTCTGTCAGAAGTAGTTAGGGTGAGCTCGCTGTCGGTGTCTTTTTCATACGTAAGTGCTCGATACACTGCGGTATTTATCATGTAACAGGATTCGTCTTCGTCGGAACTCCATCGTCTTCCATCTCAGAACTTTGGTCAGTGTCATTCACATCACTGAATTGGACATGTAGTTCGGACTCACTTACCTGACTCGGGCTGTTTCGCTCGAATTCAGTGTGCAACAATATATGATGTTTCGCACCGCACTTTGCACACCTTGCGTCGGAGTAACAGGTTCGCCGTTGGTGTCCTTGTCTGAGGCAATTATAACACAACCGCTTATCCCACATGACTTCCCGTCTATCCGTTAATGATTTCTTTAGGAATTCATCACACACATTCAAACGGTGGGGCCCGTCACACAGCGCACATTTCGGTTTGATGTTACTTACCTTATTTTGAGTAACGTTGTGCACACTCGTTCTTTCTTCGGGCTTTCTTACCTGAATTCTCTTAGGAGACGTAGGAGGGGTTTTTCTTACCTGTTCTCTCCTGTCATTGGTTCGAGACCTGAATTTACTTACGTCTTTAGGCGTTTTGTTGACATAATAAGATCTTTCAGTGTCTTTCCCGCTGTCCTCTCCTTGAGAAGCCTGGCTTTCGCCGTCGTCGGTATAACACACTGGTGTTACCTTTCTCCTAGAAAAGGGTTTCTCACTTACCTTGTTTTCCGGTGTCTTCTCTCTGGACTGCCTTAGGAGCTGTAATTTCACTTCTCCATCTAAGAATGACATGAGATCAGCCATGGTAGGGTCTCGTCGTTGCTGTTCCATCATATATAACACTTTCTTATCCCAGCGTGTACCTACTCCACCCTTCGGTAAAGTAGAGGCCACGGCTCCAATAACCATAGAACTCTGATATTCATGAGACTTACCTAGCCAATCTAATTGTCTACAGATCTCCTGAATTTCATCGGAAAACTCTATAATCCCACTGCTAATGAATTTTCGGGGCGCTACCAATTTTGCATACAAATACCTAGCTATGTTATTCCTATTACCATACCTGATGTTTAGGGTATCCCAAACTTGTCTTAATCCATCTGGATGTCCAATAAACTTTAACGCCATTAACTTGGGAGATCCTTCCAAGCACTCGATGAGGAATCTAAGTTTCTCTCCGTTAGATAGCACAGAGTTCTGTATGTTATCTTTGTAATATTCATTAAAAGGTAACCGTTTCATCTCATCTCCATTGAACTTGACGATCTCTCCCACCTTTACCGCTTGACGGGCTTCGGTTCTAGCCATTTGACGCGTAAAACTTTCTTGGGCCATCGTGTTATTTAATATCGAGTTATCGGTATATAAATTTCTCGGATTATTATCAAGTCTATATGGAATATCATTGTCAACAGGTTTATAATTACCCTTAATAGGGTTTACTATAGGAGTTTCCACTTCGATAGCAGTATAGATGTAGGCTCCACACCTTGCGCATGAAATACTTCAGACCTAACAGGTTGACACATTGTTACAGGGGGTGGTGGTATACCCTTTTGTGTATTTACTAATTTATCGCATTCTAACGCGATACTTTGCTGCACTTCTTGCAACTCTAACCTACTTTCCCTTACTGTGCCCTTGAACTGCTTAACAGTCTCCTGCATCTGCCCGAGCAGGAGATCCATCCCCCGCCGTCTCTCCTCCACCCACTCGACCGCCGAAGCGGGAGCCGCCAACGTAGTAGCGGGTAGACGAGAGACAACGGGCGACAAATCATTGATATTTCGCTCGGAGTCCAGGACAGGAACTGTCTCAGGGGTTGTTTTGTGGGGCACAGGAAGTTTAGTACTGTGCAAAGGGAATTTAGAGGTAGGTTCTGGGAGCACAGGTGTCTCTATCACCGAAGGGGTGATTTCAAGAACAGGCCTAATTATTTCAGGCTCATCTACTATAGTAGGGAGTCTTTCTATTTTAATTACTTGGTCTGTGGGTTCTGTACTACCTAAACCTGTGTTAGTTAGTTGTCTTCTAACAGCTGGGGGCAAATCAGGCAATTTCTGACGGTGGGACATTCTTCTACGTCTGCTTAGACGAGATCTATTTCCTCCGCCTTCAGGATCGGTGGTATCGCCTTCATCAGATGATGTATATCCCTGTCTTTTGGGAGTAGATCGATTCATCATCTGCTGTTAGCGAATCAATTCCGCCTCACCAAACCCCATAAAGTGAGCCATTAAACCGTAAAGCAATATTGGGAGCACGAGGTTGATTACCAATATCAACCTCGTGTCACCCCAATAAAGTGGGAAGGAGAAACACAATAGGGGTCAGGGGCCAAACCCCTAACCGAGAGAGAACACAGGGAGTGAAGGGAAACACTCCAAAGGGTGTCAACAGGGATATTAGCCAATGGGGGGACAGCATCGACTAGGTACTGTAACAAGGCCAAACCGTGCAATATATATTACCGGTCGATGCAATCAGTTAGTCAGTTTACTCAGTTAGCTCAGTAGGGTGGAACGGTGACTTCTATCACCGTCCGCTACCGCCATCATACTTATCTACTGGTAACCGTGTCATACTATACTATATATATCAACTATATTATACCTTATACATATAACCGAACACCAGAACTCTTTTACCTTTCACACACGGCGGGGAAGCGTAGATAGAAAACCCAATGGATAAACCGGGATCCGTAGATCCCGTCACAGTGATAGAATTAGATCCACCCAGCTGCCCTGACAGTGATAGAATCCTAGCAGCTGCCCTAACAGTCTGACAGTGATAGAACTAGATCCAACCAACTGCCCTGACAGACTGTGGGTGCCAGCCACCAAAGACGAAGATGAGTAGAGAAGGAAAGACGACACCGCCGCAGACCTCGGACGACGATCTAACGATCCGTGAGGCCGCGACGAGACGGCACCGACCCACGACGCCGGACACGTCGACAACGAGCAACCCGGCGAACCAAGATGTGGGGGGTCGTCTACGAGGAGAGAGCGAGTCGAGTAGAGGAGAGAGTGAGACGGGAGAGGAGAGAGACGAGTCGACACAGGGCGGCGGTCGATATGCCGATGTCGCCGGCCAGCCACAGGCCGAGGGCGACGAACGGCCCACCGGAACGGCAACGGTGGAGCCGACGGTACGACGTCGGACCCAGAGGGAGAGAGGAGATGTCGACGACGAGGACGTCGGGGTCGTCCGGCTCCGACGAGCCTACGCCGCGACCCGGGAACAACTGAAGGAAGCCAGAGGAGGGGCTGAGATAGACCAGGTGAAGTTGAGGAGACGACTAGGTGAGTCGAACAGATACCTTGATTACCTAGTGCGTTCTGGGCAGGGAGAACTAGCCGGCAAGAGAGCGAGAGGGGTTGCCTTCGAACTGTTTGGGCTATGGGAACGTAGGGGTATGGGGCCTGATGTAGTGTACATAGGGCCATACTTAGTCGATGCCAGGGAAGTTAAGTTAGTGGGTTGGGCGGGACCGCACGAGGGCGAATCCGAGGTTAGCTCCGAGGATTCGGTCTCGTCGGTCAGCGATAACCCCGGAAAGCGGGGGAAAGTTAGTAGGACGGAGGGGCGGCGGAAGTCCGTCGCAACCGATAAGTCTGCTACATCCTCCGCAAAAGAAAGACGGGTGCGAGAGAGTGAACGCATGTCATATAAATTAAAAATGGAAGAATTAGGGTGGCGACTGAGGGGAAGGAAGGAGCAAGAGAGTGAACGCGAAGAGCGTGAGGCAAGAGAAAAGAGCGTGCGGTACACGTACAGTATGTACAGTAGCCGTACGGGCGAGGGGGATAGTAGTAGTACGCTAGGAAATGTTAGTATTAATAGTACCGTAGTAGATAACCCTAATCCCTTTATTACAGGAAATGTTTTACCTGGTAGTAGTAATTTAAATTTAAATTCAAATAATAATATTAATTCAAATATTCAGAATAATTCAAATAATTCGAATAATAATTTAAATTTTGAAAATAATAACAATTATAATTTAAATAATTTAAATAATCCCGTTTCAAATTTTAATAATTTAATTGATTTAACAAATAATATTGGGAATGGTGCTATTAATATGAGCGTGTCGGACGTACATAACCCGGCAGACGTGGGCCTGGTAGGCCACGCAGTTAGTAGGCAGGAGGTGGCAGGGTTGAGCCAACCCGACGGCGGCCTGGTAGGCCACGTAGTTGGTAGGCAGGAGGTAGCGGGGTTGAGCCAACCCGAAGTGGGCCTGGTGGGCCACGCAGTAGTAGAGAGAGAGGCGGGGGTGAATAGACCCATCCGTAGTAGAGACAGTGTGTCGACTAGAGAGGGGTGTAGAGACGAAGTAAGAGATATTGAAGTTAGATGTGGCGGGTGGGGGGGGGGGGGCTATGGGTGCCCCACCACATGAGATTAGCGGCGAGAGAGGGGGGCAGAGAATGCCCCACAAGAGGGGTGTAGAAGTGTAGTAAGAGGTAGTGAAGTTAGAAGTGGCGGGTGGGGGGGGGGGGGCTACGGGCGCCCCACCACAGAAGATTAGTGGCGAGAGAAAGGGGGTAGAGAGTGTCCGACAAGAGGGACGCAGAAGTGTAGTAAGAGATAGTGAAGTTAGAAGTAGCGGGTGGGGAGGGGCTACGGGCACCCCACCGCGAGGGATTAGTAGCGAGAGAGGGGGGGCAGGGAGTGTCCCACAGGCGTCGGCGGATAATGCGCGGGCCGAATTAGGTAAACCGCAACACCCGGCGATGGAGAGTAATAGGGGGATTGCGAGTATCCCCAGCGGCGTGCGATCGAGCAGAGAGAGACAAGTTGACGTCGCGAGAGGGCGGGCGACGGAACGTCGAGCCCAGTCAGAAGAGAGAAGATTAGTAGAGTTTAATAGAGGGGTTGAAGATAGAAGAAGATTAGTAGAGTTTAACCGAGAGGTCGAAAAGAGAAGAAGAGAAGATATTAGAAGAAGTGTCGCCACGAACGATAGGAGAGCGAGGACGGATAGCGAGCCGTCGATAGTAGAGATGGAGGTAGGGAGTCAGTGGGGTCGAACTTCGGGAGATTGCCGTCGCCCTGGAGAAACGCACCGCACGCCAAGAGAGGGGTACAGGATGTACCGATACGAAGACGAGAGCAGGATAGGTGATCGAAGGGAGGCTTCCCGACGGGATATAGCTGCCGATCGAGAGTGCGGTAGTCGCGGGGAGATTCGAGATTCGCGAAGAATAAACTTCGGTTCGGAAGGGCACATGCAGACTGCAGGACATACTGTAGGCCTTACTGCACATACTATTATAGGCCATGCTGGGAGAGATAGAGTAGGCGATAGGGTAGCGCGAACGACGGGATTAAACCCGGAAGTCGCGGAGTACATACCGGTAGGTAGGCGAGAGGTAGGTAGGCCTATATCGGTACAGCAGCATGACTATAATACACAAGGACATTACATATACCCAGGGGAGGGGGGATTATTGCGGATAGGTGCATGGGCCCCAATATATTAACATCAACCCCAGTACTAAACATACCGGTGGGGGGGGGGGACAGGGTGACATTCCCCCATCACAATATCAACAATATACCCCAATAGGAGCGAGAACATCGAACCCCTTGGACGAGAGCAGATCGTGCGACACGGAAATATGGAGGGGGCCGTTACCCCCAATGATATATCCGACGCAACAAGCAAAGTCAAAAACAAATAGGATGGACGGACCGTACCCAACAGGAGAAACTATACAACATCCATCGAACCCATTAGAAGCGCAAGCGATGGGAATGGCCACATTAATCGATGCATTAAAAACTAGGATCGAGTTACCACCTGTGGAACCGTTTAAATTCGATGGGAGTAGGCCGGAAGAATATCTACAGTTTCGGCGCATGTATAGTAACGAAATACTAACAAAGAACTTGACGCAGGCGGAGTGCCTAAAATATCTGCAAGTATATACAGGAGGCCCAGCATACGACATCGTGAGGCAATACCAGGGCATCGAGGGCGGCTTCACGGCAGCATGGCGGGCATTGGACAGGGAATACGGGCACCCGGCCAAGATCATCTGGCAAACCCTGAGAGGCATAACATCGGGTGGCCTACAGGATAATCCCGTTAGCATAAGGACCTTTGCGAACAAGGTCGAGAAGGCGTTAATCGTGTTAAAGATGCTAGACGCACCATACGAACTCAACGCGTCTAACAACATCACCACAATAGCGCAGGCACTGCCGATCTGGTTACGAAGGAAGTGGAGGAAAATCGCTTTCTCCACACGGGAAAAGAAGGGTGCGGAACCGGGTTTAGAAGAAATGTCGAGCTTCTTGAACTACGAAGCCGAACTAATAACAGACCCAGTCTATAGTGAGGATAGTTTGGGGAAGGCGCCAAAGATCGAATACAACTGGCCTAAACCCGAACATAATCCGACAGACCCATTCTCGGGAGTGGGACAGTCACTACCACATGCGGCCACACAGGGGACTGCTAGTCTACAGTTAGCTGGTAGTAGGGCCACACCGTGGCGGGGACAGAAAGAAAATAACAACATAAATAAACATAATCCCAATGTACCCAGTAGGCCGAATACAGACAACCAAAACACTAAATCGGTACATATAAACCTAGGCGCGATACGTGAGGGACTATACAGGGAACGCTATAATCCAGGATTCGAATGTCAATTACATCGAGACGGAACACATAAGACCAGGAGTTGTAAGCACTGGCAAGCGTTGCCCAAACAAGATCGTATAGCCTACACAGACGCAAACGGACTATGTCATCGATGTGTGGTAGAAGGACACTGATCCGGAGAGTGTAGAGAAACAGCAGCTACAAGCACAACAGAAGAGAAGAAGAGAAAAGTACTACTCGGGGTAGTACCAGTGAAGATATCAGGAGAGGGCGGTCGTTCAGTAACGACATGTTACCATGGGTGCATGTTACCAGGCACCGTAGACACAGAGGACGAAGATAAGAAGCCGGAGGAGATAGTAGAGCCAGACAGGAAAGTAACAATGAGAGAGAGGGTGGAGGATAATAGACTTCCCAGCGGGTGTCGGTGTGGGGATGGAGGGGAGCGGACGGCGGGGTGTCCGGGGGACTACACTCCGGAGGAGTGTCCGGTGAAGTGTCAGGAGGACAATAGTCCGGAGGGGTGTCCGGGGGAGTGTCCGGAGGAGACGCCGGTCCGGTTGAGAGGCGTGCCGACGGGGGGGGAGGTCGAGAGGGGGGGCAGGATGGAGAGGGGTAGGACTGCTGTTGTACCTTCTGTTCTGCCTGTTCTTTCACTTTCTATTCATTCTGCCGGCGGGAGACAACAAGGAGAGAGGTGGCATTTTGATGCCAGGAGATGAGCTAGTTAAGAAGACGGTGGAGAGACCCAACCTTAGGGTGGTGAAAGCGGGAGAACCAATTCCTGGTCAGGTGGAATTGGCGAAGAGGGTGTGGCGAAGAGTAAGAGGACGTATAGAAGGGCAGTGGGAGTGTGCCTACTGGAAGAAGGGGCACCTTAGAGTTTAGTCGTCCAAGGTTTTGGACTGAGGGGGGTGGGAATGAGGGCGAGACGCCCTTCCCACAAAAATTAATTATTTAATTTAAATAAATATTAATAAATAATTAAATAATTAAAATAATAGTTAGTAGAAGTAAGAAGTAGTTAGAAAAGTTAGAAGGCGGCGGAGTATAGGGAGTGTGGTATAAACATACCACGGGAGTAGAGGGTACGTAGTACCGGGAGTTAAGTTAGAAGGCGGCGGGGTAAGGGAGTGTGGCATATTGTCATGCCACGAGTAGTAGTAGGGGGGTCGTGGGCACCGGAAGCGCCACGTAGAAAGTAGCGGTGGTAGAGAGGTTGTGGGCACCGGAAGCGCCACGTAGAAAGTAGTAGCAGAGAGTGGTTGTGGGCACCGCAAGCGCCACGTAGATAGAGGTATTAGTTGAGGTGGAGATGTAGATAGAGTAGAGTAGTAGAGAGGGCACATAGGGTGCCAGGTAGTACAGTTAGAGTGTTAGAGGTAGTAGAGAGGGCACATAGGGTGCCAGAGTGTAGAGTAGTAGAGAGGGCACATAGGGTGCCAGGTAGTAGAGTAGTAGAGGGTAGATAGTAGAGTGGTTGTGGGCACCACAAGCGCCACGTAGATAGATGGTTTTAGTTAGAGTTAGTAGTAGAGTGGTTGTGGGCACTGCAAGCGCCACGTAGATGGAGGTAGTAGCAGAGGGTTGTGGGCACCCTAAGCGCCACGTAGTAGAAGAGTTAGAGTTAAAGTTAGTAGGCTTAGAGAGATAGTTAGAGTTAGTAAGAGAGTTAGATAGTTAGCAAGTGAGTAGTAGGTAGATAGTATGATAGCACAGGGGTAGCATTAGAGGTCAGGGCCTTAAAGAGTGGCAGGGAGTAGAGAGGAGATAGTGAAAGGAACTGTTGGCGAGAGAGAAGAGTGCGATTCAGGTGTGGGGAGAGGGTAAGAGCGAGTTGAGTCAGAGAGCGGAGTTAGAGTGGTGAGAGTGTTGGGGAAACAAAAATTGTGTGAGAGAAGCGCACGATCGGCCCGACACGAGACGCCAGAGGGTAGTGACATCATACCCATAGGGAGCGGCCTGGAAAACCGACTCCAAGAAAATAATCCCACCCCACACCCGATAATAGATCGAGTTCCAGCGGAATTGAAGCGCACTTAGAGGTTGATGCTATCTTCTCACCGGGAAGATAGCATGGGGGGGAGTGTTAGCGAATCAATTCCGCCTCACCAAACCCCATAAAGTGAGCCATTAAACCGTAAAGCAATATTGGGAGCACGAGGTTGATTACCAATATCAACCCCGTGTCACCCCAATAAAGTGGGAAGGAGAAACACAATAGGGGTCAGGGGCCAAACCCCTAACCGAGAGAGAACACAGGGAGTGAAGGGAAACACTCCAAAGGGTGCCAACAGGGATATTAGCCAATGGGGGGACAGCATCGACTAGGTACTGTAACAAGGCCAAACCGTGCAATATATATTACCGGTCGATGCAATCAGTTAGTCAGTTTACTCAGTTAGCTCAGTAGGGTGGAACGGTGACTTCTATCACCGTCCGCTACCGCCATCATACTTATCTACCGGTAACCGTGTCATACTATACTATATATATCAACTATATTATACCTTATACATATAACCGAACACCAGAACTCTTTTACCTTTCACACACGGCGGGGACGCGTAGATAGAAAACCCAACGGATAAACCGGGATCCGTAGATCCCGTCACATCTGCATATTACTAGCTGTTAACTGTTTATTTATGCAGTCTTGATTTTCTTGAATATTTTCCAATTCTAGTTGGGCGATCTCTTCAGACGCTCTCCGTTCTGCTTCTGCCGCTGCCACTGCCGCTTTTCTTTCCGCTTCTGCCTCTGCCGCTGCCGCTGCCGCTTTTCTTTCCACTTCTACCGCCTTTCTTTCCACTTCTACCGCCTTTCTTTCCGCTTCTGCCTCTGCCGCTGCTGCTGCCGCTTTTCTTTCCGCTTCTGCCTCTGCCACTGCTGCTGCCACTGCCGCTGTCTTTCTGTCTTCTATACATTTTTTCTTTACTTGTTCTTCTTGGACTCTAGCGATGCGGAGGCGTTCATCAAATTTAGCTTGGTTCGCAGCTATCATATCCGCATCAATTGCGTCCAACACAAGCTTGGCTCCTTCACTATTAGGGCTAAGTCCAGATGGCCGTCTCCTCAACTCTTCGTCACCTACAAATCGTTGATAATCTGACAGATAGATGTCAATAGCGTCCCTCTCATAAGGTTTCTCCGCCGTCGCTTCACTTTCCACTTGTGAAAATGTAGCATCTGTTGATTCTCCATGGGTTGAGGGCTGAGATTTCCACTGGGCAGTTCCTTGAACTTGGAGACTCACCCGCTGAAACCAAGTCTTTACGGCAACTTGCAACGACGTGTCCTGCCTCCTCAAAGGCCGATAAGATTAGTCTGATTCATAGAATTCTTTCTCTAACTTGATAAAGCAGCTCTCCCTGCTCTTGAGGTCCTTGGGGTTGTCGAAACAGTTGTTCCTTTAATCGCTCCATAGAGCTGAAGAATCCCTGTACGTATCCGGCTGCTGACCTCTTCCACACAGCTGGATCGCTGGTTTCTTTTGTCACTCCCATCCTGTGTATGTCTTCCCAGGCAGCTTCCGATAAGTCAAACGGGAGTCCGGGTCTGGGGAAGTTCCATTGCGACTCGACAATAGACTTCAGTTCTTCCCTTGTGTATCCCGCATAACTATCCTTAGTCGATCGCTTACTTCTCGCCCAATCAATCTGGTGTTCCTCCACCGCAATCAATACCCTAGTGAGTACGGCTGCAGGAAGGATGAGAAGGGGATCCGAATAAACCGCATCTGCCATCTTTGCTCCGTGCTCGGGTGTCAGCTCTACAGTATCCTCACTACTGGAGCTGTCGGGCCGCTGAGAAATAAGTTTTCGGCTCGAGTGTTGCTGCTGTTCCGCTGCTTCTTGGTCCCGCTTGACCTGAGCTCGAGTGCCTATGATAGACCTACGGTGTTGGACTAGCCTAGGATCTGATATTACTACTGGAGGGATGATCTTTCTTACAGTAGGAGGTGAGTTGAACTTCGGTCTCACACATTCCACACTCCTATCTGGGTCACAGATGGTTGTATCTAAGAGACTGTCTGACAGGTTTTGCTTTGTGTCAAACATGTTTGTTTGTACAGTTGAATGCCTACTGCTACATTACAGTTAAAGCAAGTCTAGTAATTCAGTATCAACTGTTAGCCTAGTAATTAATTACCGATACTGTTACTCAGTGTAACGTGATATATATATATAATATATTAGAATACCGGTATGCTTATAGTATATATATAAGTATTATTACAGACTAGTATTGTCACAGAATACCGGTATGTAATTTCAGCGCAAATATATAGCAATATATAATAAGCCTATTGTGAATACCGGTATACAGCTTACACTTATAATATATATAAGTATAATTATGGACTAGAATTAATTACAGAATACCGGTATAATTTCAGCCTAAATTTATAGAAATAAAAATAATAAGCCTATCGTAAATACCGGTATGTCAATTATTTTAGAATAATTGAATTTCTGAATTTTAGGGGTTACTTGGTTACTTTACTTTACTTGATTGCCGTTATTTAAGCAGTAGTCCAACTGATATTAAGACCTAATTGTTGTATGACAGGCCTACTATTTTATAAATCGGTTTGAGTTGATTTATAATATATATACCCCTATAATGGGTTTTGTCGATATTTGAAATAAATGTTATTATTTCTGGGAAGGAGTCACTGCACAGAAGCTGTACGCTCTCAGTGAAGTGCTACTTGTTGGACACTAAAACAAATAATTCTAATTTACCTAAGTTACTTAATACTACAAATTACATACAATTTGGGGTGAGATTACAATCTCTAAATAAACACAAAAATTACACGTACGAATTTTTAGGGTAATTTTACAAGAAGTCTACAAACCAGCCTAACAAAGGGTTAGAATATCTGGTTATTACAACGAACAGGATGGTACGGTATTTGAAAATAACAAGCAGTAGTAAATATATTGCGTTGTCCAGATAGGAAAATACCACCGTCTGACGACTTATAGCCGTATCGCTATAAGTACTACATTATGTATCACGGAGTGTTCCTACCTAGAAGTTAATTACCGCGGTCTACCAAAACCAACGTGCCTATTAACCACTTTACAACACAAATATACTGCCTACACACTAATTACCTTCGGAAAGCACTGTACACTAAACCCTACATTAGGTACAAGTACTTATACAACAAATAATCAGTAGTTAAAATACTTGAACAGCTAAAAGAACCACGGTATCTGCCGGAGTGACCAAAGCATAAAATCTCCAGTCTTTACCTACGCCAAGCAGCCCTGATGTAGTACCGGGGTTAGTTTAACTATAACGGTATATATAACAAGCACAATTACTGTAGGAATAAACTTGGGAATATGAATGTTGCGAATAATTGCATAAACTCTGAATAATAAATATTACGCTACGCATACAGACTACTCAAATAAAATACAGACCAAATGCTGACAAACTACTATCAAGCCTAAACAAACTACGGTATATGCAGACTCCGAAATGGTTAGTTAGTATGCGTTCTAACCGAGTAGTACGACTTATTCTTTCGAGGGGGTTTACCTCACAGCACTGGAAGCCCCTACGTTCCCAACTGGTACTTTATCGGACATACACTCCACATACACCGCAATCTCTTCAGACCTAACAACAGCTAGGCAACAATCCAGCCTACAAATTATCTAAATAAGAAATATTACGCTACCCGTACAGACTACACATACAAAATACAGACCAAACGCTGGCACACTACTATCAAGCCTAAACAACTACAGTATATGCAGACTCCGAAATGGTTAGTTAGTATGCGTTCTAACCGAGTAGTACGACTTATTCTTTCGAGGGGGTTTACCTCACAGCACTGGAAGCCCCTACTTTCCTAACTAGTAATTTATCGGACATACACTCTACACACACCGCAATCCCTTCAGTCTTAACAACAGTCAGACAACAGTCCAGCCTACAAATTATCTGTACAATCTGGGCAGGCTTACACGTCTTCTGCTCAATATTAACCTACAAATAAATAAAACCTGACAGAAACAAGTAAAATCTCAATAAAAAACCAGGGCGGCCGTCCCTGATTAAATATTAAGGCCTACCAGTATACAATATCACAATCGAATAATACTGCTGTACCTGTACTGCTGTAAGTACCGGTTCGGGTAGTTAGGTAGTTAGGCCTACTGGGTACCGGTTGACCGGTACTTCAGCTTTATTGCCTACTGCAATACAGAAGCAATAACTGTTACTGTTCTTACCAGAACAATATTAAACTGCATTTATTGCCTACACTGCAATCTGAAATCAATATCTGTTATTGTTCGCGCTTTCAGACCTTTAGCAGTTTAACCTGCCAAATTTGGATGTCTTCTAGATTGTAAATCGACTTTAGCCTATGACGAGTATTTGATACACTACATTAGCCAAAGCCAGTCTATGCGCGACCATTCACCCGCTGGATATTCCCAGGAGACTGGATTCGGAAGCCTAACCTGATTGCGGTGTAGGCCTACTGTATTATTCGACTGATCGTAATATATAATCTCTGACAAATATTATTCACTTTCGGGAAATATTAACAGTTCCTTTAGGACGTGGCACTCTAAATATGTAAACAGAGTTATGACTTAAACTAGACACAACGGGATGGCTATGGATTCACGTATATAGCGCATTCTTTAGGAGATGCTTTGTTATCAGTCACAATCATACACACTACTGCACAATGCTGCACACCGATCTGCCGACCTTCACTAATTTTAGTCACATATAAAGAGCACAACAACCGACTCATGTAGTGCCTATGAAATAGCATTAGATTCACTCCAAAACCACTTTAATGTAAGTCGCAATTGTTATATGTAACCGGTCTCTCTAACCTTCAGTATATCAAGAAGATTGGGGTTTCTGATTATTGATCGATATTATCCAAATATAATAATATTCCATCAACCGATATAATTAATGACCGACAGTAAATAGCAGTAAAAATGCGGTGTTTGTAGTTGACAATATGATTAGGTGAGTTATGTTATGATTGATTTGTTAAGGTATGAATTGTTATGATAACAGATATACGTTTCTGTGATTAAGCCTACTAAGGTTGGGCTAAAGCCTGAAAACACAGAGATTCCAAAGCCGGTCTTCTGGCTGTGGACAAAATACACATACTGACTCAACTGCACGAGTTTCTGTATACAATCTCCAACACAGAGTCAAAAAACGCTCTGATTGGTTGACCAAACAAAGAAAGAACAGAGAACAAAGGAAAAGCTCCACGTGTACAGATCAGCTGTTAGCTGTCGTCATAGTAACTACACTGTTTCAAGAGGATTTAGCGTATTCCGACATAGAATTGCTAGTTATGTCCGCTAAAGTACACATACAGAAGAAATGGCTTTTTATGTCCACTAAAACACCAGTACAGTAAGGAAACGGCTTTTTATGTCCATTAAACCAACTACAGAGTACTTTGCGGGAAAAATAACCAGCTAATTCCGCAAAAGCTTTTACACTTCGTCCATCTTTAATTATCAAGGTGAGCCTTGGAATTTTAAGTATCACATTGACTAAGTATTGCTTTGAGTTACCCGCTTGACTGAAACTCAAGCAAATCTTAGTCAAGGTAAAACTTGAGTTTCAAGGTGACCTTGAAGCGGATTTCAAGGTCAATCTCAAGATTTTTTGAGTTACTCGGCCCTGGTCAGACAATGTCTGCTCCACTTCTATCCACCTGGATATAAGTCGACAGACTTTTACGTAATCTTTGGTCAGTTGATATATTTTGGTATTCTCATACATTTCAGGAATTTATTGAATGCAACTATATAACTTTCCAAATAAAAACATGAATATGGATAATATGAAGCTTCTCCTTCTCCTCTGCAATATATATTATTGCATTGGAAGACAACTGGCGACTACGAGAGTAAATAACGCAGTAAAAGAATTAGAAAGAGCATTGCTTACGGAGGCAATAGATAGATATAAACAGGTTGCAGGGGGGTTAGATAACACAATGCTAGACGAAATTCTACACCCCTGCGATAATTTAAAGAATCTCACAAAACAACGTGAACCACTAAGTGTAGAAGAATATGATTTGCGGTATGAAATTGTCGAGAATAAGTTTTATGGTCTCAATGGTAAAATACGCTGTAATGTTGACAAGCTTAGAGTGAATAAAGACCATTATTCATTCATGAATATTCCCCCTACATCGCAAGATTCGAGCGAAGAAGATTATATTAAACTTCAAGCCGTTAGTGGAGAGTTGCACGATTATGGCCCTTGGTTGGTAATCATGAGTTCGCATTTGGTTGTGAAAGATGGGGAATATGTTGATGAAACACCGTCTAATATATGGGAGAAAGGTTGGGATGAGTATGTTAAGGGTTTTGGAGACACTTCCGGCAACTTCTGGCTTGGCCTTGAAACCATTTCTCGACTCAGTAAAGGTGGTGTACAACTCAAAATAGATTTTTGGTATTCTGGAGTTCCGATTGCGCCTTTTTATTATAATCAAGGAGTATCAATTGCGTATTTGTTTAGTAATCAAACTCTAACGGAACCCCCAGGGGAATGGGGAAGTGGGATACCTTATCTCAACCAACAAACTGATGCAAATGGCAAACAGAAGTACCATCATCAGTCAACCAATGCGTATGCTATATATGATAGTTTCAGTGTTGGCTCGGCGCTGACCAACTACACTATGAATGTTGCTGGATTTCATGGAACAGCAGGTGATGATCTTACAAGGGGTGTAATATCTGGTTCTGATCGTCAATTTACTACCTATGATCGAGATAATACCGGTTCTAGATGGACATGCACCACCAGTAGATTAAGTGCCAATGCCGACAACCCGGACAACAATGCAGTCGGCTGGTGGTATGGTCGCAATGAACGCTACGTCGACAGACAGGGCCTAAAAAGCCCTCATTTTTGTAGTCACCTCACTGGTCCTATTTTGCTTCACGAGACATCAATTTGGAGAGGAGCTCCTACTTGGGTTGCCTACTCGCATAACGAAAGCCTGTATGGCGTTGAGATGAAAATCAGGGTATAGGTTAGTACTGCGCCAGTGTATATGTTAAATATGAAAACCAAACTCCTTAAGGGCAGTGTATGGGTTGTATTTTCCCTTACAAATTACATTTTTCTCAGGATTAGCTTGGTCGTTTGCTCTGAAAATTTAATACAGTAATTATACCACTCTCTGTAAGACGTTGTAGTAAAAAATTTCAAATAGGTTAATATTTAACGAAAATATATCGTTTTTTGTGATTTTTTCACAAAAATTTATTTATTTAAAAAAAAAAACACAGTTTTAACCATGGACTTCTAGAATATTATTTATACCAGGACTGGAAACTGGGTAGCTATAGGCAAAATAAACATACCAGTTGAAGCCTACTTATTAATTACTGCCAATAGTAATAATTGTGAACTTGATATACAAGTTTTTAGTGATTATTATATAGGTCATAATTAATTTCAATCTTGTTGAACATAGTAAGACGTTTGCTTAAGTAAATTAATATTTGTTTGATCTATATAATTATACATTCCATATAAAATTGATGAGTATGTAGGCCTATTATTGACAACATGACATGTACTGTATTACTGAAGTAAATTACTGTAGTATACAAAAAAGGGTTGTGAGTTCCGCCCGTGGCTACATTTATGATACAGACGTGCTATCCTGTTTTTTGCGCAGCTCCGCTTTGCAAATATGAAACAATTGTTTAACGGGAGAAAGTGCCTTGTAAAGAAGGCATATATTTCAAAGGGTGAGGGTATATAGACCCAATGCATGCATAGTAATCATATATCATGCACATGAATAGCATGTATAGAAATATATAAACTGCACATCAATATTTAGAGATCAATAACCGAACCGTTAAACATCATTAAATAATTTAGACTCAACCTTTATTACATTTTATGGAGGAAGAAAGGGGAGGTTGGTGGGTTAAAATATTCTGAATTCATCCGAAGGGTTGTAAGTTATCGGCTGTCAAGAAAGCCGAATAGATTGCTGCATAACCTTTGTTGTTTGATTTATACTGTATCAGTATAAGCAGTGGCTGATAAGACTTGCTTTCCATTACACCACCTTGCGGCTTCTTTATTAATTTATATTCTACCCTGAGCGGATGCTCACGTTGCATCATAAAGTACATTGGGCTCAATATTCTACAATATCACCCAATAAATATTTATGATACAGACGTGCTATCCTGTTTTTTGCGCAGCTCCGCTTTGCAAATATGAATCAATTGTTTAACGGGTGAAAGTGCCTTGTAAAGAAGGCATATATTTCAAAGGGTGAGGGTATATAGACCCAGCATAGAAATGGCAAATTTCTATGACCCCACCCAAGCAAAAACATATAAATTCAAACTGGTGCATATAAAAAAAAAAAAAAAAAATTAACCAAGATCAATACAAATTTGTAAATACAGTACCGTTATATAAACTCATGCTATATACAGTATATCTAACTCGAATAAAATTTTATGTTATAATTAATTATTAATATTAAGTTTCGTACCATTCAAATTGAAGGAAAATAAATTTTCTACACGAACTATATTAGTGACGAATATATTTCAAGAAGGCATTAGAGGACCATCGACCCTTTTCTCTAATCTGAATATCAGATAATCCTTCCCGGGCCGCTTCTGTGGCAGCGCCGATTCTAAAACTGTGAGACTTATAAAGCTTTGTAGATAAATTTAGAAAACCAAGGACTTTGGTTAACATTGACAAAAACTCGTTCCTATAAACAATGTCACCTGACCGCCATATAAATAACGGCCCCTCTTTGTCTGGACGTTTTTCAAGATAATCCTGAATAATACCGATTGGGTTATGCTCAGGGTTGTTTGTTATTTCTAATTTAGCTGGTACATAAGGGTGTTTTTGATGTTTGTACTTTCTAATAGTAATAATAAGTCTAGGTCCGTCGTATTGTAGATCTGTTCTATTTATAACCACTTCGTCAGTACCTTTTTTTGGTGCGAATTCACCTACTCGTAAAAAACCATAAAAAGCTAATATAAATACAGATCTAAGTAACGAGTTAGTATAAGGATCAGGATAAACAGAACTGCACACATGCAACATTCGTGATAAAATTGGTTTTGTGATAGGAAGTCTCGAATCTACCGATATATTGGATTTACCTAAACCATTCAAAGCTCTAGAAATAAGAAAAGATTTGGTAGGGTCTGTCATATTAAGTAATCGATGAGGCATGGCTATAGCCGACATATAATTTAAAATTGTAGCCCTACTAAGGTTGATCGAGTCCAAATATGCAATAAAACACCCTAGCATTGTTACATCTAAAGGCAGTGTGAGTTGTGTATTCATTGTTTGCGATAGAAACGATCGCAGCTTGCTCCATATGTTTGCATATGAAATCAAAGTAGTCTCCTCCCACGCCGCGTCAATGAGTTGTGTGTATCGAAGAAGTAATCGTTGGGCAGTAGATCCCGAGGGATTAGCGTTGGTTCCTTGTTGGCGTTCGGGGAAATTGCCATAAATGATTCTACCTGTAGACGTGAAAGAAGATCGCATTTAGAGTTAAGCTTTCCGGGTATATGGTTGGCTCGGAATAAAAGGTTATGATGCATTGATGCTATTACAATTTTGCGCACCAATATCATAATATAGTGGTCCTTGGAGGATTTGTTATTTAAAATTGATACCAGTCCTTCATTATCTGTACGGAAAATGACCCTTTTTCCTATCAGCAGCGGGCCCCAAATCTCGAGCATCAACATAATTGGGTACAATTCAAGAAGAGAAATATTGCTGCACTCCTTCCAACGATCAGGCCATTCACCATAAAACCATTGTGACCCGAAAATAGCCCCATAACCCTTAGTTTGTGCAGCATCTGAAAAGAGTTCAATTGTATCATTGGATGTCCAGAAGTCATCAATAAACATTGTACAACCGTTATAGTGTTTCAAGAACATTTCCCAGGCATTGAGATCGGCTCTCGCCCACTTCTTTAGTCGGACTCGATGGTGTAAACGAGTAACAGTGGTAGACAGATAAATCAGCCTCCGTAAAAAGGCTCGGCCCGGAATAATCACTTGACAGGCAAAGTTTAATAATCCTATCGCTGACAACAGATCACGTTTTGTGACCCACCGTTTAGATTTAATGTTATTAATGACCGAAAACGATTTTTGTAACTTCTCAATAGGAAGTCTGGCGACTTGATTCATTGAATCTAGCTCGATACCCAAAAAGGTAATTACCTGAAATGGACCAATAGTTTTTTCGGCAGATAACGAATACCTACATCATGGCACATTTTTTGAAATGCCTGCAGTTGTCCTAAACACGTGTTTCGATCATTGGCAGCCATGAAAAAATCATCCAAAATGTGGACTAAGTTTGGAATTAATAATTTATTTTTTCCAATCCATTGCATGGCTGTAGATAACTTCTCGAAAATTGAGCAGCTGGAACTGGCCCCCATTTCCAAACATTTATCATAATAATATTTACCTTTCCATTCTGAACACATTAAATAATAATCTAAAGGTGAAATTGGTATTAACCGAAATGCTGATGCAATGTCCGTTTTGGCCATAAAGCAACCGCGTTCTAATTTACGTATAATAGCAATTGCATCTTCAACTTTATAATAAGTCACTGATGCATTGTCCCGTGGTATGTTATAATTTACTGACAGTTCATTGTAGGGGGCTGACAGATCATGTATCATTCGATACTGATTTGGATCTTTCTTCGGTCGCACACCTATAGGGTTTATATGATACACTTTGAATGGAGGCTCATTGAATGGCCCAGCCATTCGCCCTGCTTCGATTTCTTTTGTCAGTTTCTGATCCACTACCATTGCATGAGTCTTGGCGGACAGTGAGTTGGAAGATATGGTTGTAACTAATGGACCTTGGTAATGTAATCTAAAACCATGCAAAAAACCATTTCGTAGATAATCTATTAACTCCTTTGTATATCCTTCAAGCCATATCCTTAGTTTGTCCCATTTAATTGGCGTAGGAAGATATAAGTGGCTGTCTTGATGATCCGTTATTACCGAATTCACGACTTCCGGGCACAGCCCCAGGTCGACGGTTACCACCTCGGTTGACCCCGGATCCGCTTCCAGCTGTGTGATTGCTGCCTCGGCCACGCAAGTAATATCTCCGGTTTCCACCCCTTCTTGGGAAGGTACTACGATGGCCTCTTGAGTGGAAACCGGCTCTTGGAAAGGGTTGGAGATAATTACCGGTATCGTTAGCCAAAGGGTGAGGACATTTCATTAGACGATGGGATGAACCGCAATTAGGACACTCATGTCTGTAATCGCAATGAATGCATCTACCACCCTTATGGAAAATATGGCAATAACCAAATGGTACTACAAGCACCCCCACTTTCCTATTGGTAGCCATGAGGCTTATTTCTTGAATAGCTACACCCCACGAATAGCTTGACGGTTCATTCTGACGACATTGTCGGAAACGTTCGTCGTAGAGGAGCCATGCCCCACCATTGTCCTTGACATCCTTCACGATGGTTACGTATTTTCTTAGATGTTTTGTCTCAGCTGGGAACTTCTGTTCATAAATTGCCGAGAACAAATTCCATGCCAATAGCCATCGTTCGAAGGTTGTTATGTCATTTACTATATTCTCGGAATCAAAAATCAGAGTAGGCTGATTTCCATGTTCTGTATTATTGGCTGACAACTGTAATGGGATTCGTTTATTTGTTTTAGGTGCCATGGGATTATTTAGAAATGATGATAAGTCTATATATTTATTCGTCCATATCTTTTCCTTAAGGTCCAACGGTATTAATGCATCAACTGGGATAATATGTGAATTACAATTTATCCTATTGTGGCCTGAACCCGATAATGATTCCTGTACATTAATAACTGGCTCACCTGCCAAAGAAGTTGCTTCATTCGATGGTTGTGGAATTGATTCTGGCGGCGCTGTTGTAGGGTGGAGAATTGGTTGATATTGAATTGGTGGTGGGTGCATCATAGGAGGCTGTTGATTTACCATTGGATGCACGCTGTGTCCCATCAGATTAGCTTGAGAAAAGTTGTAAGGCAATGACGGATATCCAGTGGGATAGTACATCGTTGGGTGTTGCTGTTGGTATGGAAACCCTGGAGTAGATGTTGATATCGGGGTGTATGGGTAAGGATAACTGGTACTCGGGATTCCAAAACTGCCAGGTGGATTATTTGGAACTGAAGTTCCTATTGTCTGATTAAGGGAAGTTTGTACGCCGGCGCTTGGACTAATTGTTGTAATTGTTCCAGACACTTGTTCCATTGTTGAACTGCCAACGGCTACTGCACGAACTGTTTCAGTAGAAATTGCATTTCTGGAATTTGTAGTCGAACTTGAGGTACGAGTTCGTTTGGGATAAGTACGTGTCTCGGTGGTCCTCAATACCACAGATCTAGATCGTTTTTTAGCTGGCATATTCCTCGCCTAGTCATATATGCAATATGATAAAAGCTCAGTATTCATAAAATTTATTAACTTAAATGTTTATTGATTAAATAAAATAATGAAATAAATTTTAATTTAAATTTAATTTTAATTTAATTTTAATTTTAATAGTCCAGTAGTGCCAGGTACACTCACGCACACACACATGACTAGGGCTAGACTTGAGCTAGTTCTTGGCCTAGTCTTATATTATCGTATAATATCTTATACAGTACTTGTCGTATAAGGCTCTAGACTCTAAAGCAAATTGTTACATTTAGTTATGTGTGAGTGGTGAGAGACGATTGATTATATCAAATTAGACTGAGTAATTATTATAATAATATGTAAATTAGTATTGTATTGTTGTAGTTAATGTTGTGTTTGGTTGATCTACGATTATTGTTAAAGATTTTGAGTTTATATTATTGAGCTATATAGTACAATAATGAATAATTAATTATTTAATTAAATTAATTATTAATTAATGCAATAAAGTAATTTGAATCAAATATAATAATAATATGTGGCGGTCATGTACTTTATAGTTAATATCGGTCCAACATCCTGATAATTTCCGAATTTATTTGTGGGAATGTCAACGACCAATGTATAATATCAGCCTAGCCTCTGAACTGTCTGGTTCCATTTATTAGATATAGGGAACAAATCGCTAAACCTGTCCGCTAGTGAAGTATTAGTTCTTCTTGTATCATTGACTAACTGATTCACTTCCCAATGCCTTAAAGATATTTATTATTCCTGATATTGCACGGGATAACATGTTTACCAGGCGAAGTCAGTCAGACCAGGATAAACAACTTTTATTGCTGTATGATTTATGAAGGATAGTCTGGGCTCCCCTGTGTTAAGGCAGTCAGGCGAAGTCAGTCAGACCAGGATAAACAACTTTTATTGCTGTATGATTTATGAAGGATAGTCTGGGCTCCCCTGTGTTAAGGCTGTGTTGAGACTGGAGTCAGGGGTCAGCAGGCAGGAGTACACAGTAGTTATACTGTGGATGAATGATATCAGATTTTTTAGTTCAGGCTGACTGAGATTTCACAGACTTTCATTATTAGAATTTAGCTATCAATCGTCTATCCTTCGTGGGTGTTCTGGTCCTTGGTCAGCAAAAGTGGGCATAATGTATATGTATAATGTCAGGGAAAGAATGTATAATATATTGCATTATTTATATTTGTTGTACTAATTGCGACACCATTAATGTAAATATACGTTTGTGGAAAATTTGCAGAAGCTTAATGATTACATAATTTAATGTGTCATGACTAAAAATGTATGCAATAATGCAACAACATGATGTGTAATTGAACATTAATTGTACGCATATTACTCGTTTTTAGTAATCAATAATTGTGTTGTAAGCATATATATACGCCGATCATCGTAATGCTTGTAACATAATGTACAATTAATTTCGTGGCACATATAATTAAATGTGTGGTAAGCGTATATTCACGCAATAGTGCTCACAATAGAATGTTTAATTAATTATGCGGCACAGAATGTAAAATAAAATTGTGCGGCAAGCGTATACTCACGCATTAGTGCTCGCAATAGAATGTATAATTATTTATGCGGCACAGAATATGAAATTACTTGTGCGGCAAGCGTATACTCACGCAATAGTGCTCACAATAGAATGTTTAATTAATTATGCGGCACAGAATGTAAAATAAAATTGTGCGGCAAGCGTATACTCACGCATTAGTGCTCGCAATAGAATGTATAATTATTTATGCGGCACAGAATATGAAATTACTTGTGCGGCAAGCGTATACTCACGCAATAGTGCTCGCAATAGAATGTATAATTAATTATGCGGCACAGAATATAAAATTACTTGTGCGGCAAGCGTATACTCACGCAATAGTGCTCGCAATAGAATGTTTAATTAATTATGCGGCACAGAATATGAAATTACTTGTGCGGCAAGCGTATACTCACGCAATAGTGCTCGCAATAGAATGTATAATAAATTATGTGGCACAGAATATAATATTACTTGTGCGGCAAGCGTATACTCACGCAATAGTGCTCGCAATAGAATGTATAATTAATTATGCGGCACAGAATATAAAATTACTTGTGCGGCAAGCGTATACTCACGCAATAGTGCTCGCAATAGAATGTATAATAAATTATGTGGCACAGAATATAATATTACTTGTGCGGCAAGCGTATACTCACGCAATAGTGCTTGCAATAGAATGTATAATTAATTATGCGGCACAGAATATAAAATTACTTGTGCGGCAAGCGTATACTCACGTAATAGTGCTCGCAATAGAATGTTTAATTAATTATGCGGCACAGAATATGAAATTACTTGTGCGGCAAGCGTATACTCACGCGATAGTGCTCGCAATAGAATGTATAATAAATTATGTGGCACAGAATTATGCGGCTTCTTTATTAATTTATATTCTACCCTGAGCGGATGCTCACGTTGCATCATAAAGTACATTGGGCTCAATATTCTACAATATCACCCAATAAATATTTTTGGATTTTTAACTGTACCTTTATACTAGCTAGTGCTTTCACTTTTTATAGAACCTGTCAATTATTGATTAAAATAAAAATTTATGTTCTAGAACAAATATTTTTTGTTTTAGTATAATTTTTATACAAGCAGGATTTTGGAACAAATTTATGTCTATTATTTTTTGATTTTTAACTGTAGGCCTATTTGTATACTAGCTAGTGTTTCCACTTTTTGTGGTTTTAAATGTTCTAGAACATGTCAGTTATTACGAAGCTCTTAGCTTCTTTCCTGTCTCAATTTTTCTGCAGATTTTTAGACATGATGGTGAATTATATTAATTACAAATAATTACACCATAACCCTTAATATAACAACCATTTTTAGAGGGTCGGAGCCACCCCCCTAATTTTTTTCAAATTTCAATAAAATGCTACGAAATTTGGTATGATGATAGATCGATACCTTTTCTTACTGGTGGCCTGGCCGGATTTTTTAATTTATAAGCTATTTCGATACAACAAGCCGTTAAAAATCGTCTATTTCGCAATATTTAGCCACCTCCGTCAGGTATATTTTTCGTCTTTGGAATGAGATCCAGATATGATTAGAACCGCCTTCATCTGCAGATTCCGAATATGAAACCCGTTGTAAATTTCACGAAGAACTTTCAGAGATATTATCAAAATACTAAGGTGTAAATTTTTGTGACGTAAATCGCTATAATTCTAATGTTTTATTTACTCAATTCTAGAATATTAATTATGGATAATGAAAAAACAAGGAGAGTTTTAAAAGCTCAGCTAAATAATAATTAATATTCTAGAATAATGACAACAAAACATTAGAATTATAGCGATTTACATCTCTAAATTTACACATTAGTATTTTGATAATATCTTAACCAATTATTGGTTAAATTTAAAACGGTGTTCAGATTCGGAATCTACAGACAAAGGCGCTTCGAATGATATCTAGATTACATTTCAAAGACGTAAAATAATGTCTACGGAGGTGGTTAAACATTGCTAAATAGACATTTTTTAAGGGATTGTTGTATGGAAATAACTGAGAAATTGAAAAATCCGGCCAGGCCACCAGTAAGAAAAGGTGTCGATCTATCATCATACCGAATTTCGTAGCATTTTATTGAAATTTGAAAAAAATTAGGGGGGGGGGGGGGCTCCGACCCCCTAAAAATGGTTGTTGTATTAAGGGTTATGGTGTAATATAATTAATATCAAGTACATTATTGTAACTTTCTATTTCTAAATTCTGAAATTATGTGAATGTTTTATACACACACACAGCTATTAAATTAAAAATTATGTCAGTTATGGATTAAAATAAATTTATGTTAACAAATATTTTTTGATCTGGAACAATTTTTATACAAGCTAGTTTTTGTAACAAATTTTTGTCTTTTTTTTTAATTTTTAACTGTTTTTTTACTAGCTAGTGTTTTCACTTTTTGTGGTTTTATATGACTCTCTTAAGGTAGCCAAATGCCTCGCCATCTAATCTGGACTCTATTGAGTTGATGTGCCCAGATGTGGGACATGATGCAATTATATGCAGAGCTGTTTATAAGTACAAAATGTAGCCACGGGCAGAACTATAAGAACAAAATATAAACACGGGCGGAACTAAAGAACAAAATGTAGCCATGAGCAGAACTATAAGTACAAAATGTAGCCACGGGCGGAACTATAAGAACATATTTTAAGAACATATAAACACGGGCCGAAATATAAGTACAAAATGTTGCCACGGGCCATTAGAGTGGTACAGTTAATCGGGGTATGGCTTCAAGGGTACTGCAGAATTCGTATCATGCATTGTGAAGTATTGGAATATAGTGAATGTTGAAACAACAACAGCAGGTTCCCGGATAAGCAAAAGCAAAAAGCATTCTGTACTCAGGTATATTACAATACATCTCCATCTGTGCAGTGCACTTTTCTCATTACGACAAATACCTTGTGTCTTACCTTGTGACACATTGACTTTTTGATTATCCCTTATGATTTTGATTATATTCGTTTAAATATTAATTTTGGTTCGCTTAACAAATTACTTGGTGTAGTTTACTGGTAAGAAGGTATGTATTTAAAAATGTTTTTTAAAAACATTGTCCATGTCCATTGCACAAAACAAATTGTCCACTTGAAAGGGTACTATTGTGTGAATGTTTCGGATAATTTTTGGCGTTACAAACTCATATAGAGGTGTTAACTTTTGTGAACAATCGATTGTATCTATAATTAATTATTATACAGTATATTCTCCCTCAAGCTTTTACACACTATTTATGTTTCAATTGCAGGGTGAATATTATCAATATGTTGAACAACTGCAATATTAAAATATAATAATTCTTAATTTTAGTGGTGATGGTTGGTGATATATTGAACTTTACACTGCAGTAGTTAGTTTTTTGAATAAAAAATTGTGTAGGGCCTATGTGAAATTGCAAAAACAAGATAAATTCAGTAATACAAAAACAAATCGTATTGTATACAGTAAGTACCGCGCTACCGTCTGCGTCATTGGTTTGCTATAAATCCTCTTGCAGGGAATTCCACAATGATACAGTACAAAGCAGAATAAGTGTTGATTAAATAATAACGCGTCGTATTTCACTCAGTGTGCCACCTCCCGGCATTATATACTGTATTTGTTGTTTTGGTTCTGAAAATACAGTTTCTGTAACCTAAGCGCCTATCTCCCTCTATTGGTAAAACGTTTTGGTATGCTTTGGTTAGTTACTGTACTTTATACCTTCAATTTGGGCGGGAGGGGAGGGGCATTCTGCGCGGGAGGGTGACACATGGCGCTAGACGAAAATTCTCCCCGGGAAATCTCACCTGGGTGGCGTTTTCGCCGGTGACACCAGTACAGTACATTACAAGTACACATAGACCGGACTTACTGTAGTCAAGATTAGTACTGAACAATTCTTAATATAACTCTATTTAACTCTATTTAAGTTTTTATTCAATTTATTAATGTATTTCAACAAGAACCGAAATTATAATTAATGGGCCCATTCGTATAAAAGAATTAGTACATAATAAAAATATTAGTACCTACTGTATTACTGTAGTACCTACAGTAGTACAACGAATTGATTGTTGTTAGACAAGACTACTAAAGGCTGGAGACAAGCCGTTCCGTACAGGAATATTGAACCGTGAATAACCAATCAGCTCACAGATCAAATTTTCCTGTTTTCGTACAGGAATTGTTGGTATTTCCAAAGACCCAATTATATATATACCTGCATAATATTGTAACATGTGTTAACTTTCGTTTATTGATTTGGTTCCCTAAAAGGTCCAGACCGGGCTTGAACCAACTTTTAGTTCGAAAAAATTGAACGGTCAGAATGAATGTCTCACTTGATTCATATCAATATTCTAACTTAAAAAAACAAAATTAAAAAAAAAACGGTCGACTACTTTTTGAAACATTTCCTATTTCATAGAGCTTCTTCAATCCATTCTTATAATACTCGCTTTTCAGCATCTGGATTACTTCACCTCAAAATATTCGACTAAGAGTTGCGGAACAATCTCTATCCTTCCAAGGGCCCCGATTATGGAACTCTTTACCCAATTCATATAGGGTAAATAAAAGTAAACCTATATTCTTAAAAAATATAAAAAATGGTCTTTTATTTAATCCTAATCAGTATAAACATATAAATAATGAACATTTTTGGTCCCTTTTAACGATTTGAATACCTTTAAGGTAATAATTATTGATTTCCATATTTGAAAATTTGATGCTACACAGTGTGTACCCAATTTTTGGTATACACTGAAAAATAGCATACCATATCACCAAGTCTTCTGGAAAGTATTACCATTCTATTATACTCGCCTACATGAAAACCTTTGTGGAAAAAGACGTCACCTTCAAGGCAGAACCCCCTAAGTCGATTTTTGTAGTTCTGAGATAATCGATAAAAACTGTTTATTTTTTAGAGATGCCTCAGTTTACTTGTTATTGTGTTTTTTGACAACTAAATATATATAGAATTCATATAACTAAACTTTCAATTTGATTTAGAATCTCCCTTGAAATAAATATATTGCGGTTTTATTGTAAAAATTCTGACTTATGGTGTTTTGCCAAAATAAGAGGGAATACCGTTTTCTGGTATTATCCCGTAACTACTGTATAAGATAGTTATGGGGTATTGCTTAGAAAACAAGGTATCCTCAATTTGGCAAAACACCATAAGTCCGAATTTTTACAAAAAACACGCAAAATACCTGTATATAAAATAATAGCCAAGGCGTATCGTGTGTCCTTAATAATTTAGTGCGTAGTGCGCACGTAATACATGTGCGCATTTGATATTAGCTAATACGTGCTACTGTATCTAACATTTTTAACTAGCACATGAGCAGGTGTTAGTATTATCTGTAAGCGCAATAATAACAAATAAGCACATACAATATAGCTAACACATTTGCGCACATGTTGGAAATTTTTGAATTCAAAATTCTAAAGGGCTCCATAAGTTTTTGATATTTTGGTATTAATTGCTTATAAAATAAGTACGGGACTGTAGTTAGAATCATGTATCAATACAAATTGAACAAAATGTAGCCAAATGCAGAACTATAAGAATAAAATTTAGATTCAAGCAAACGGAACTTAAGTACAAAATATAGCATGGGTGGTACTCTATAGTAAGAACAAAGTCTAGCTACGCCATGACGAATAATTAAAGACTGTTTTTTCTACAGGCAACATTTTGGCAACATTTTGAGCAACTCTATCAGCAACTTGGTGAGCATGTCAGGATGCCGATCAAGTTGCTCTATGTAAACGCGAAGTTTGTTGCTGTAAAAGATACCTCATATAACGGAAACTAAAAGTTAATGGTTACTCAAATTAAGTTGCTTGTTGCTGACCAAGTTATCCAAAACGTCCGGAACCCCATAGCAACTTGGACACAAACATTAAATGAGGGACAGATTAATTATTGATTTTCATATTTGAAAATTTGGTGCTAAATATGCTGCAGTATTTTTGGTCAAAAGTTATTTTTTTAAATTTTTTAAAAAGTATTCGACAATATTCGCAATTTTGTCGACAAGCCGGCACAGCATTCTTAAAAATGCAGCTACAATGCAGCATGCCGATCCTAGTAGTACTGTAGTAGTAATGTCTTGAAAGCTCTGGCAATCTCACTTCGAGGACCAACAAAGTTTGACCTTGGTCTGAGTACAAACATTTTCCAACTCCACGTCTGGCGATAAATCACCGTCGTATAAGTATAAAAGCGTTAGTGGAAAGATCTACCACACGTTCGATATGAACTGCCCTACTGGACATACATGTGAATATCAATCCCCAACGTTTTACTTGTATATGTCCACGTTTTGTGTCAATAGGACCAAAGCAAACAATCCCTGTCTCAGTGAAAGGTGGTCTGAATGCTTGTAGTCGCGCTTGTGGTAGTTCACTCATCTCCTGGGTTCCTATTCTAGAATGTAATTTCTTACAAGTAATACAATTAATTACGCGTCACTGAACTCAGTGCTTTACTGGATCTAATTAATACAAACCTTGTACGTAAATGAGACAGACAGTGGTGTCTCCCGGCAGGTATAAGTCATATATGTGCGCCAGTATCATCGGACGCTGTAGTTCATGATGTTGTTGTATTATTAGGATACCTGAAGTCCGTGTTAAAGTCTATATTTTGGAGCCGAGATTTATGACAAATTAAGCCATTATATATTATCGGACTCCAACTCAGTATTGGTGGGTGACGACTTGATTGGTTGACCTTGATTGATAGATGTAAATTCGCCTGTGAAATATCGCAATTGGTAATGTCGAATTAATTCAATTTCACATCTGTCAATCTCAATCATCGTAAGTCGACGTTTGCCTTTGGATATTGTCTTAAACGTTTGAGCCATGCCAATTTACGGCAAGTGTCCGTCCAAGAATCTTTAAGGTTGACTATACGATCGACGTAAGTATTAGCGACGTCATCAGGTAAGTTAAATGTGTTTAGTGGAAACTTGGATATATACTTCCGGCGGTCCGCCGGAAAGTGTATCCTTCTTATCTGGTGATCCGTCCGTGTCGTGTCTACAAGTATTTTGTCATCCTTCACCTTCTTACCTTGTTTATCGGTACTCTGTGAGTCGATCTGTAATGGTGGTTTAAATTCTACGGAGTCATTGGGTTTCGGTAGCCTTACTTGTCTGCCGATATTATTCCCTGGTTTTACCGTAGGTTGTAATTTTGGTATATCTCTTGAGCGAAAGTGACACCCGTATTTACATCTGAATAGGTACTACCCACATCTGCAATACGTGTAGTCTCACCGTAGTCATGGTGATTCAACTACTACTACTAGGATCGGCATGCTGCATTGCAGTTGCATTTTTAAGAATGCTGTGCCGGCTTGTCGACAAAATTGCGCCACCACAACTCCCTATCACCCATGACATTTGCTAGAGCATCCGCATCTTCAAGGCCAGTGTCCTTTAAGATGCGTCTCAAGAAAGTCATGGGCTGTCCACCATCCTTATTCACTCCATGAGGCTACCAAAGTACAAGATTATGCACTGGCTGGTCCTCAAGGCGAAAGCAATGTCCTGCAAAGCGGAGGCGATTTTGTTCTAGTGTCAAGCTTGGGGGAACCAATGAGACACCTCCAATGTTATATAGTGTCTGGTTGGAGATGTGTGCATTGTACTTGACACAATGAACCCGGCGTAGCATTCTTGTGAATATGCCATCCAGAGATTTGATGTCCTCAGCAGTTAGAGCCCAGCATGGACTCCCATAGAGGAGTACTGGAACTACTGCTGCTCTAAATAATTGGACCTTAAGTTTCCGATTAATTCTCGGTGACTTCCAAATCCTGGAAAGCCTATTCAAGTATTCAAGGCTGCCCATGCCTTTCCCTTACGTATTCGAAGGTCCTCACCTGACTTCCGGATCCATGATCCCAGGTAACAGAAGTCGTACATATGCTCAAGCATACCATCCTTTGAGCTTATGCTCATCCGATCAGAGACTTGCTAAGTACTTTCAAAGTTAACTGTCAAAATTTTGGTCTTTCTGGAGTTAATAAAAAGACCAACACTAGAAGCAGCATGTTCTAATGAGCTGAGGAGCCGTTGGGCTCCCTCTAGTGATTCTGAGATTACTCCTAAGTCATCAGAAAAGTCTAGATCAGTTAGGTACTTGGCAGGATTTCCTCGACTTCTGGAGCCAGTAGGTGGAGTTATCATTACCCCATCATCATTATGATGATCTAAGGACGTGCGTAGAACATAGTCAACCACAATTATGAACAAGAATGGTGCAAGTTTGTCTCCCTGGAGGACGCCCCATAACACTTCAAATGGTTCTGTGTCACCGTCAACAGTAGACACAAATGTTGTCGAACCATCGCATACTGATCTGATTGCTGCAATAATTTCATCAGGAATCCCATATAATGAAAGTATGCTGAACATACGTGAGCGAGAGACTGAATCAAAGGCCTTGAAGAAGTCAACAAAGATAACAACCAGATACCTGTCTTTCTTGTTTGATAACTCTTCAATTATCCTTCTAAGTGCCAAAATGGGCTCCATGGTCCCACGACCTTTACGGAACCCATTCTGATTTCCACGGAGCAGTCTCTCAATGGGATCCCTGATGCGATTTAATAGAATTCTATTGTATAGCTTTGCAGCAATCGAGATCAATGAGATTCCCCGAAAAGAACCATAGAGTGTTAGGTTGTCCTTCTTGGGAACTGGCACCAACTTATTTGTTTTCATTTCTTGTGGGACTCTTGTTGTTCGGTACATGTCTACTATGATGGGATAGATGAGCTTTAAACACTGAGGTATTTTAAAGACCTCAGGGGGAACACCATCTACTCCACTGGCACGATTGGTCTTAATGCTCTTTGCAGCAGCCTTCACTTCTGCAAAGGAGATATCGCCAATGGGAATATCTGGGAGTACAGACTCAGACACTTTTACTTCTATAAAGTTTTCAGGCAATACCCTGTCATTATTGAGGAGCTTTTTAAAGTGGGCCTTCCAATCATTGAGGCGATCGGCTGGTGATTCAGCCTTAACCTTGGTGGTTGGTTGGCTTTTCCGACCAGTAAGCAAGTTGATCGATTCCCATGCCTGGGATGATTGCCTGCTGTCGTCAGCATCACTGATGGCATCAACCTGTTGGTTTATTAGCTCCTGTAGATTAACAGAGTACTGCCTGTTCAGGGACCTAGATGCAGCCTTAACTGCATTCTTGGCCGCTGTAGTCTGTTTGAGTCGAGACTCTTTCTGCGCCTTATATAGGTAATTTCGGCACTTCTGAATATTGTTGTCAGTCCAGGGGGCCCTTTTCCTGTTTCGTGGGTATACAGGAACTGTTTCTGCAGCTGCTAACGTAACTGCTTCTGTGAAGGCAGTATAGCCCTCACAGTGATCTGCCGCCTCAGAGGCAATAACCTCATACCTGTTGCTCAGCTGTAGTGTAAAGCTGGATCTCACACTTGGCTGTTGCAACAGAGAGGACCAGTCATGCCGCGGCAAGGCAGATTCCGTCAAAGGACGCGCCAGCGTCCTTTGAGGTGCGCCTCAAGAAAGTCATGGGCTGTCCAATATGCTTATTCACTCCATGAGACTGCGTACTTGAGTACAAGATTATTTACAAGTCTACTGGTCCATTTACAAGTTACTTTATATAACTGTAGATATACTCTAGGTGAGTGTAGCTGAAGATGTTCAACCAGTAGTGAGTGTAACTGAAGATGTTCAACCACTAGTGAGTGCAGCTGAAGATGTTTAACCAGTACTAAGTGTAACTGGAGATTTTTAACTGGTAGTGAGTGTAACTGAAGATGTTCAACCGGTAGTGAGAGTAGCTAGAGATGTTCAACCGGTAGTGAGTGTAGCTGACGATGTTCAACCAGTACTGAGTGTAACTGAAGATGTTCAACTGGTAGTGAGAGGAACTGGAGATGTTCAACCGGTAGTGAGTATAGCTGGAGATGTTCAACCGGTAGTGAGTGTAACTGAAGATCTTCAACCTGTACTGAGTGTAACTGAAGATGTTCAACTGGTAGTGAGTGTAACTGGATATGTTCAACCGGTAGTGTGTGTAGCGGGAGATGTTCAACCGGTAGTGAGTATAGCTGGAGATGTTCAACCGGTAGTGAATGTAACTGCCAATGTTCAATCAGTTGTGAGTGTAGCTGGAGATGATTTGGGTTCCGTATAAATGTCGTGGGACCATGTGAGCCCATTTTTTCACTTAGAAGGATAATTGAAGAGTTGTCAAAAAAGAAAGACAGACATCTGGCTGTTTGTTGACATCGTCAAGCCCTTTGATTCAGTCTCTCGCTCACGTATGTTCAGCATACTTTCATTATATGGGATTCCTGATGGAATTATTGCAGCAATCAGATTAGTAAGATGGTTCGAAGACATTTGTACTATTTTTGCTATTGCTGCTACTGTTGACGGTGACACAGAACCATTCGAAATGTTATGGGAAGTACTCCATGGGAGACACACTTGCACCATTCTTGTTCATAATTGTGGTTGACTATGTTCTACTAATGTCCTTAGATCATCATAATGGTGATGGGGTGATGGTAACTCCACCTACTGGCTCCAGAAGTCGAGGAAATCCTGCCAAGTACCTAACTGATCTAGACTTTGCTGATGACTTAGGAGTACTCTCATAATCACTAGAAGAAGCCGAACAGCTCCTCAGCTCATTAGAAAATTTTGACAGTTAACTTTGAAAGTCCTCAGCAAGTCTCTGACCGGATGAGCATAAGCTCAAAGGATGGTATGCTTGAGCAAGTGGAAGACTTCTGTTACCTGGGATCATGGATCCGGAAGTCAGGTGAGGAGCTTCGAATACGTAAGGGAAAGGCATGGGCAGCCTTGAATAGGCTTTCCAGGATTTGAAAGTCACCAAGAATTAATCGGAAACTTAAGGTCCGATTATTTAGAGCAGCAGTAGTTCCAGTACTCCTCTATGGGAGTCCATGCTGAGCTCTAACTGCTGAGGACACCAAATCTCTGGATGGCACATTCACAAGAATGCTACGCCGGGTTCATTGTGTCAAGTACAATGCACACATCTCCAACCAGACACTATATAACATTGGAGGTGTCTCATTGGTTCCCCCAAGCTTGACACTTGAACACTCCGCTTTGCAGGAGATTGTTTTCGCAGTGAGGACCAGCCTGTGCATAATCTTGTGCTTTGGAAGCCCCATGGAGAAAATAAGCATGGTGGACAGCACATGACTTTTGTGAGACGCCTCTTAAAGGACACTGGTTTGGTAGATGCGAATAGTCTCGCGAAAGTCATGGGGGATAGGGAAGTTGTGGCGATGGATCTTCGTAGATAAGCCGGCATAGCATTCTTAATTCTCAAATTAATTATGCTAATGCTTAATCCCCTTGCATTGGGCTTGTCAATTGTGGATTGCATGGTGGTAGCAAAATATTTTTCTTAGGCCAGCATTTCAATGACCAGTTTCAATGCAGCAGGCCGATTATGGAGTTTAGCTGGAGATGTTCAATCAGTTAGTGAGTGTAGCTGAAGATGTTCACGGTGAAGCAATGACGAATCGAGATTTATCTGTTTTAGACGCCTACAACAACAATATCAGAGATGATGAGGGCACAGGACTTCAGCCGCTAATTGTAGAAAGTGTTGAGACAATAATAATTGAGAAGGGATTGTTTTATCTCTTAGGCCTACGGATTCTCATAGCATCAATCTTGAGTATGACACTCTACCGGATTCTATGGCAATCAATAGTGGGGTAAATGACGAGCAATCAATGCTAACGGAAGATGGTGAACATGAATTAGATTCCAACAGCAGGTGTGGCAAGATGACCCCAATCCAGACAGCGCAAACAGTTATAAAAATAGGGAGTCTGGGCTGTCCCATGGAATAAAACGGAATCTAAAGGTTCGATTCTCTTTAGAGCAGCAGTAGAACAAGTACTCGTATATGGTAGTCTGTGCTGGCTTCTAACTGCAGAGGATTCCAAATCTCTGGATGGCACTTTCACAAGAATGATGTGCCGGGTTCATTGTGTCAAGTATAATGAACACATCTCCAATCAGACTCTATACAACATTGGAGGAAACATCCATTAGTCTTCCTTAGCTTGACACTTGACCTGAACCGCCTCCGCTTTGCAGGACATTGCTTTCGCCGTGAGTACCAGCCAGTGCATAATATTGTGCTTTGGCGAATAAATAAACATGGTGGACAGCCCTTGCCTTTCTTGGGACGCCTGTTAGAGGCGTATCTAAATACTGGCCTTGAAGATGCGGATGATCTAGCAAATGTCATGGGTGGTAGGGAGATGTGACAGCGCAATTTTGTTGACAAGCCGGCACAGCATTATTAATATATATGTAATACATATTAATGCAGTTGCAATGCAGCATGCTGATAGTAGAAGTAGTAATTATAAAAATAATTGTAATATTACAGTGTTTCTAATATAAGAGCTTTGCTTTATTGAACCCTTAGACCCACTAATAAGTCATTAACCCTTAGACCCACTAATAAGTCATTTAATGGGCCAGACTGTATCTGATAAAACCCCACATGCTAAAGATAACCCCCCTTAATTGTATGTTCTAACCTAACTATTTTATTTCACAATCTGGCAAAACAACAGATATCAAATTAAATGGTCTAAAATGCGATCTACCTCTAAAAATATGTGCCCAAACAAATTATACGCTATTTTAGATTATATTTAGTCAAAAATTAGATCGCATTTCTCAAGATTTCTTAAAATATTCAGTTTTTTTCGTTTTTCTCAAAACTACAAAAATCGACTTAGGGGGTTTTGTCGAATTACCGACGAGTAGTGTGTGGGCGCGAGGAAACAGTTTGTTACCGGTACACAGAAATTCTTTATTCCAATTTTATTGTCCAATATTAGGCATAATATGTATATTACTGATTACCGATACACACCCAGAATGAATTAATCGATTTATATAGGCCTACATTACATATATATAATAGCATGCCAGTACGGTAGGATGTCAAAGGTCAAACTGCCTGTGTGAATGGTGAAATCAATATGAAATATAATTAGGAGTGATAATGAGGGTTACAGTGACATCAAATTTAGAAAACCTCACTAAAAGTACAGGTAGTCTTTGTAATACTATTTATATGAGGTAGTAGGTATATTTGGTATTATGTATCAAAGTTATGATTAATTAAAAAATAGATACTATCGTACAAAGTAAAATGGCAATATTTAGCCTAACCTAAACTACCAGACCCAGACTACTTTATAATTAAGCTAATTTTGAAACTACCCAAGTAAACTGGAAACAATTAAAAAAAATAATGCCATTTAAATGGAAGTTCAGCTGTTCAGTCCAAAATTAAGGGTGTAAACGTTAAGCAGACAATGGTGCAGACAGTGGCGCAGACACCTGGTGCGATCAGTGGTGCAGACACTGGTGCAGACAGTGGTGCAGCGTGCAGACAGTGGTGCAGCGTGCAGACAGTGATGCAGACACTGGTGCAGACAATGGTGCAGACAGTGGTGCAGACAGTGGTGCAGACAGTGGTGCAGACACCTGGTGCGGACAGTGGTACAGACAGTGGTACAGACACTGGTACAGTCACTGGTGCAGACAGTGGTGCAGACACTGGTACAGACAATGGTGCAGACAGTGATACAGACAGTGGTGCAGACACTGGTGCAGACACCTGGTGAAAATACTGAAATACCAGAGTACCACAAAACACAATACCACCAGGCACTATTATATTATATTTTATCATAGACTTTATTATATAATATGCGAGTAACTACTGAAAGGTTCTACATGAAGTAGGGAGGACGTATGTAGTACAAGTCGGGGTGCGTGCGGGTGAATGTGCCCTGATTACAAATAATTATAAGTGGTGTGTACGAGTGTACGAAAGTACCGGTAATTAATCGGTATTTGTAAAAGCCTTTGCTGAATTGCCCCGTTATTTTTATTATCTTTTACCTTAAAATACTCTGTAGTTGATTTAATAAGTGTAAGAGACCGTATTATTGCTGTATCGGTGTTTTTAGAGGATCTAAGACCTATTTCCTCCGTATGTGTACTGTGAAAGGCATATTTTTATGATTCTATGGCAATTCGTGACGCAAAAGGGTGATAGCTACTCTTGAACAGTAGTTACTATGACTACGGTTAACAGCTGACATTCATACGTGTTGATTTCCTTTGTTCTACGGCGTCTCTCAGTTCAGTCAGCCAATGAGAGCGTTTTTGTGGCTCCTTGTACAGAAAATTTCCGAGAAATGACGCAATGCCTATGTGCAGTGTTTACATTCAGTCTTGAGCCAAAGAAAGAACGGCTTGGAAGTATTTTTGTGCTGTACTGCTTTTAGTCGTACACTAGTACCGGTATTCTGTGATAAACCTAGTCTGTAATAATACTTATATAGTTATATATACTATAAGTATACCGGTATTCTAATATATTATAT
>JAUCBJ010006960.1:0-132295 GCA_032718475.1 Nemertoderma westbladi | reverse complement strand
CCACATTCAATATCGTTGTATTGTATTCAATAATGTCGTATTTGTAAGGCTACATTGCTTGCCTGTACAAACTGTGCTATTTGATTTCTCAAACATCACGATCCCAAATATCTAACACAATCTGAATTTCATCGTAAAATATCTGAGATATGGGGGTTAAAATGTTACATTTTTAAACTACTTTAGAGGTGTAAGGCTTCGCCGACAACCGACAGCCGACAACCACTGCCGACAACATCAAATATGAAATTGTAACCTGAGATGGTGACTTTCGTATATTGTTTTGGTTAGAATAACCTTCCACTGTAACCTGTTCCTTTCCCTCAATTAATAAATAACATTTAATTACTGTAGCATTAATAATGGTTGTCGGCGTTGGTTGTCGGTAGTCGGTTGTCGGCGTAGCGTTTACACCCCTACTTTAATCTTTTTAATGCAGGATATTCTGGAACAATTTCAGCCAGCGGTATTACAGAATTCCAATATGTATAACATCAGATCTGTTTTAGAAGCTACAGTATTTAACAAGTATGTCAGTAAGTTAAATGTAATTTTTGATTGTCTCCCTTTTCACCGGTTTTCACTGTTGTTTCTGCACCTTTGGCATTGTTTCTTGCACCTTTGGCACTGTTTTCTGCAACTTTCAAGCCGGCACAGCATTCGTAAAAATGCAGCTGCAATGCAGCATGCCGATCATAGTAGTTCTGCAACTTTGGCACTGTTTTCTTCACCGTGGCACTGTTTACTGCACATTTGGCACTGTTTTCTGCACCTTTGGCACTGTTTTCTGCACCCTTGGCACTGTTTTCTGCACCTGTGGCACTGTTTTCTGTAACTTTGGCACTGTTTTCTGCACCTTTGGCACTGTTTTCTGTAACTTTGGCACTGTTTTCTTCACCGGTGGCACTGTTGTTTACTGCACATTTGGCACTGTTTTCTGCACCATTGTCACTGTTTTATGCACCTTTGGCACTGCTTTCTGCACCTTTGGCACTGTTTTCTGCACCTGTGGCACTGTTTTCTGTAACTTTGGCACTGTTTTCTTCACCGGTGGCACTGTTTACTGCACATTTGGCACTGTTTTCTGCACCTTTGGCACTGTTTTCTGCACCTTTGGCACTGTTTTCTGCACTTTGGCGTTTTCTGCTCCTGTGACACTGTTTTCTGCACCGTTGGTACTGATTTCTGTATCTTTGGCACTGTTTTCTGTACCTTTAGCACTGTTCTATGCACCTTTTGCACAGTTTCCTGCACCTTTGGCACTGTTTTCTGTATCTTCGCACTGTTTCTAGAATATAATAATAATAAATAATTTCTATACTTACGGTAGGCTGAATCGAGATCAAATGAAACTCCGGAAAGACCAAAATGATGTCGATTTCCAATCGCATTTATAGCCATCCGAGATCCATGCATAGCTGCTATCAAACTGTATCTGTGAAAATAAACAACCGAAAACTGAAACCTCCACGCTACCGGGAAACCTGTCAGCAGGCGTATCTACCTACACATACATCCAGTGGCGTGGTGGCCATACATCTATTCGGGAAAATTCCCGGGCCCCCTTGACGATCAGGGCCCCGGGCCCTCAGGGTCAGAAAATTATATTGATGTTATAAAAAAAATATAGTAGTAGGTATTACATTATTTCCAATAAAATATAAGCAACGAAACCAAAACAATAGCTATAAAGGCCCCATGTCGCAGTTACCAAGCACAGCACTAAACTAAGAGGGTTGGAGAGGATGAGGGGGGGGGGGGGGGGGGGGGGTAGTAAACGTTGGTAGGAGCACATACCAGATTATTCTATATTGAAAAAGTCCCCTCAGGCGTCAGGCAAGGCAAACTGTGTTGAAGTTACATTAGTGCCAGCCCGCCAGACCAGATAGAATTCACGATGGAGACATATACTCCATTTACACCTGTTCTATACCCTGCCTCATTCATTACCCAATAATGGCCAGCCTTTCTATTAGCAGTAGTCTGTAAATATTGAGTTGTTACTTGGAAAAGGGAGCCTAATTGACCATGACCACAGTAGGGGGGCGCCCTCGTCCCCTCTAATGCTGTGTGCTGTGTATGTACATATAACCACAGTATACAGTTGGGAATGCATTCGTTTCACCTGAACTGACCATCCACCAGAGTTCAATATACAAGAAATAGAGGCAGGTAGGTAGACTAATGTAATAAACATGATGTGATCTTATCTGATAACGCTGGTCAACGTGTTGTCTGATTGGTCTGTTTGTCTAAAAGTCATTGGATATACCCTATGTAATAACTGAAAGGATGAAGTGGTAGGCATTCACCAGCGGTAGCATTTCTATCATCTAAAGACTAATGTAATAACTGTTAATTCCCAATGTCCTGTGAGTCTTCATATTACACTCATTGTTATACACCTACCTGATTACAGTATAGTAGTACACCATTTCCTGGAATATAGTGTCTTTCAGCTACATGACCCCCCCCAAAGCACACATTTTTAAAACAAATCTTAATGAGATTGCATGAAATATGACCCTTGTGGGTTGGTTGGGTGAGTCAGAATTTTTATTTTTGTTCCATTTTTTAGCTAAAGGCGTTTAAAAAAGGTGCCTCGGTCGTTATTGCACCAGTTATACCGCAGTTATTCTTCAACGTTATTGTGATGTGTTTGTAGGGATGGAAAGCTGAACAAGCAAGGATTCCAAATATGTAACACAATCTGAATTTCGTTGAAGAATAGCCGAAATATGAGCGTTAGAAAGTTACATAGTTTTGCATCTGCGTGAGGCTATTTTATTCTATTTAAATAAAAACACCATATTCTGGAACATTTTGTTTGTCCAATATGTAGCTGTACAACAATGCATTCATTACCGGTACATCTTTAATCATACTATTACGTAGCTATTCATACATTAATAAAATGTTCCAGAATATGGTGTATTTATTAAATATAATCTCCACCGGATTCATCAACTCTACTTCAGTATATCTAAGTGACGGTGCTTTTAATTTAATTTATTATTTATTCACTTTATCGTGTTTTATTGTGCCACTCCTAGTCCCATGGCTTAAAATGAACTTCAAAAATTTAATAGAATAAAATAGCCTCGTAGAGGTGCAACACTATGCAACATTATTAAACGCTCATATCTCGGCCATTTTTCAACGAAATTCTACATATTTGGAATCCTCTGGGTTGAAAGAGTGAGTGATTAAATAAAAACTTGGCACAGAAAGTACATCCTTGTTAGTTGGCCCTTTCTCTATTGAATAGCGTTACTACGCCTTCTCTATCTATTTTTCATGTCGCATGTTTTATCATTGCGCCTATGGCGTTTTTTCGATTATGACTATTTTTCGAGCCCACATTCTATGGACAGACATGGGACCAGCGGGAAACGATAGTGGTCATCAAAACATTGCGTTATGCAAAATTTTAACGAAATCGTTAGAGCCGTTTTTATGTTATGTTATTTCGCTCCAAAATATTACTACTATTATACTATTACTACTATTACATTACATCAAATTCTTACAGAAAGTAACCTTCGGTTCCTTTAATGTTATTTCGCTTCAAAATATTACTACTACTATTACTACTATTTACTACTATTATACTATTACTACTATTACATTACATCAAATTCTTACAGAAAGTAACCTTCGGTTCCTTTAATGTTATTTCGCTCCAAAATATTATTAATATTACTACTATTACTATTACTACTACTACATCAAATTCTTACAGAAAGTAGTAACCTTCGGTTTCTTTTATGTTTTTTCACTCCAAAATATTATTAATATTACTACTATTACTATTACTACTACTACATCAAATTCTTACAGAAAGTAACCTTCGGTTCCTAATTACTGAATGGGTTACAATGAATATTGTGTGTAATAGTAAGATTAAGAGTAACTTTGGTAATGGTGATTTAAAGTTATTTATTTATTATTTATTAAATTTATATTATTGTTAAACTGAGTTTTGTTACATGGTGTCAGAAGTGGGATCTGTAAAAAAATATATATACATGGCAACTGCGACCACGACAGCAAAACCACCCCAACCTTCAATTTGGAAGACCATCAAACAGCATGGTGAAAATTGGAAAGATTTCAAACGAGAATGGAAATACTACGGGATTGCGGCAGGGATTTCAAAGAAATCAGACGAGATTCGAGTGGCATCACTGTTAAATGTGATTGGAAAAGAAGCTGTGGATATGTATGAGACTCTTCAATTTGAAACCCCTGGAGATGAAATGAAAATTCAACATGTGTTAGCAAAGTGTGAAGAAAGGTGTGTTCCAAAAAGGAATGAAACTTATGAAAGGTATGTATTTTTTTAAACGGGAGCAATAACAGTTACATAACAGTATTATTAGGGTTGTCTGAAACATGCAGATTTGAGACCTTACGTGAGTCGCTTGTGTGGGATCGACTGATATTAGGAATAAAGAATGAAAAAGTACGCGAAAAGTTGTTAAGTAAGAAAGATTTGGATCTTGACAAAACAATATAAGTACTTAAATTGAATGAAGTAACACAGGCTCGAACTTTGGACATATCTAATCAGAAATGTGAAGACGTTAACGCAGTAAGACATAAAAGAAACCAAGGTCTAAATGAGAGTAGTAGTAGTAGTGAAGGTGGAAGGTTACCACCAACAAAATAGGTACAATGACGGTAGGTATAATAGAAACCCACAAATACAAATTCCGTTTGGAAAAGGGAGTCAACAAAATTGGTTTAGTGATAAAGATAAAAGAGGTAACAGAATTCCTCCAATGCAGTATCGCAAGGAATGCCGCTACTGCAGTGAGAAACATGTGTTCAACAAATATGAATGTCCTGCATTTGACCAAAAGTGTAAAAAATGCCACAAGGTTGGACATTTTCCAAATTCCAGTGTGTGCAATGCCCTGAATGTCAATAACGTATATGATGAAATGGAAGAAGAATATTTTGAAATTCATTCTGTTAATATTGTGCCAGATGCTTTGTTACTGTAAAGATAAATCACTGTCTAATCATTAAATCACAAATAGACACTGGCTCGTCTGTAAATTTGCTACCCTTTAGTGACTATGTAGCTGCTACTACGGCTATAAAGGAAGTCGAAAAAATCATGCAAATATCACATTGATCATGCATGATAAATCTAAAGTTAAAGCCATGGGACGGGTATATTTACCTTTTGAATGGAACAATGAGATGTATCAGCTACATTTTGTTATTGTAGATGCAAATGTAACACCACTTATCAGCCATAAATCTAGTCAAGAAATGAAACTAATAAAGTTTCTAGACTGCGACAGTATTAAACAAAACAAAAACGAGTCGTTAAATTCTGTTAATACAATATTACACAAAGACCTTAACAATTCTAGTTTAATCCCGTGATTAAACACTTCACTAAAGTGTTCCATATTGGATGCTTGGAGGGAGAATACTGTATTCAGATAGATGAAACACAGAGACCCGTCATTCAACTACCACGGAAGATACCCGTACCAGTTAAAGAAGTCGTGAAGAAAGAATTAACATGATTAGTTGATGAAGACATCATCGTATCTGTTACAGAATCTACGAGTTGGGTATCCAGTTTCATAACAGTCATAAAAGGAGATAAGGTGTGTATATGTTTAGACCCTCTTCATCTAAATAGAGCCATAAAACGTGAGCATTATCCCTTGCCAACCATTGAAGATATAGCAACACGTCTTTATGGTGCCAAAGTATTCGCAATAGTTGATTGTAAACAAAATCTATTATCTTACAACATTCAATACCGCCTATATTTGGGCGATATAGATGGAAAATATTGCCCTTTGGTATCATATCATATAATGTTTAATTCGGACAGAGCCGACAAATCAATTAGGTAGTAGAGTAAAATTGCTCAAACATATTATAACATATTAAACAAACAGCAAGGTTTAAATTTATATCTGGCATATTAAATTAGTTCTGCTTCTGAAGTCTTTCAGAGAAAAATGCATGAAACAGCTGAGGGTCCTATCAGGAATTGACGTTATAGCTGATGACTTTCTTGTGGTGGGATATGGAGATAATAATATAAGTGCTATAGTCGACCATGACAAAAATCTCAGACTATTACTAGAACGCTGTAAACAGAGAAACTTAACATTAAACTAAAAAAAGCTACAATTGAGATTAGATGAAGTCCCATTTATTGGATATATATTGTCAGCAAATGGATTGAAGGTAGATCCAAAGAAAGTAGAGGCTATTACAAATATGCCGAACCCAACTGACGTTACTGGGCTTAAACGCTTTCTAGGAATGGTGATTTATTGCTCAAAATTTTTGCCAAATTTGTTAGCAGTAGCATCACTGCTACAGTCTTGAACACAAGAATGTTGATTGGAAGTGGTTAGAAGAGCATGAACATTCAGTCAATGAACTTAAACGTCTTATCACCGAAACGCCAGTATTAGGATACTACAATGTCACTAAAGAATTAACTAATGAATGTGATGCATCCCAGAAATATGCTCAAATAGAGAAAGAACTCCTGGCTGTAGTGTTTGCGTGTAAAACGTTTGACCAATATGTCTATGGCAGCCGAATAACAGTCAAAAGTGACCACAAATCCTTGAAAGATATTTTCAATAATCCAATTCACATTGTTCCAAAGCGCCTTCAGTCCATGATGCTATATTTACAGCGATATGACATAAATCTCATACATATTAAAGGAACAGAAATGCACATTGCTGATCCTTTGTCAAGAGCTTTTCTTAAAGTTCAAGATGGTAATAGTGAAAGTAAAAAAAAACAATGTTTTTGAAGTTAACATGACTGAAGAATTAGCTATAATAACATATAGATTAAATGAGAAACGACAAGAAACATTAGTAGATGTTCAACTACAAATTCTAAAAGAACATTATTCTAAATGGATTTCCAGAAAACAGAAAGATTGTACCATATGAGATACTAGGGTATTTCAACTGTCAAAGTGAGTTAATGGTACATAATGGTCTTATATTCAAAGGGGAACGGATAATTATTCCCAAGAGTCTGAGAAAGAAGATGATGGAAAAAATCCATTCTTCACATATTGGAATTGAAGACTGCCTTAGGAGAGCTCGAGAGATATTTTACTGCCCACTAATGAAAGCAGAAATCAAACACTATATATTACATTGTAGTGTTTGCAACATGTACAGGAGTGAACAACAATGAGAGCCACTGAAGTCTCATGGAATTCCTCAACTACCTTGGCAGAAAGTTGGAATTGATCTAATGGAATTAGAAGGTAGAAACTATCTAGTCACTACAGACTATTATTCATCATTTTTCGAAGTAGACATGATGACAAGTATAACGTCATGTGCGGTTATTCATAAGACAAAAATGCATTTTTCGCGCCATGGTATACCAGAAGTAGTAGTAAGCGATAATGGAGGACAGTTCTCATCAGAAGAATTTCGTGAATTCTCGAAAAAATGGGAATTCCAACATCGAACATCATCACCACATTATCCCAGAAGTAATGGAAAAGCAGAAAACGCAGTAAAAATAGTAAAATCGTTGATGAAGAAAGCAAAAGCTTCAAAATCGGATCCATATCTTGCATTATTGGAGTACCGCAATAATCCCAACGAAGCTACTGGTCAGTCACAATCACAAATGTTATTCAACCATCGATCAAAAACAATGCTACCGAACTATCTGGGAGCACTAAATCCACAACAAACAATTAAATCAAGAGAACGTATACAATCATCTCTGCGATTTGAGAAATCGTCAAGCCAAATACTATAACAAACACACCAAAGATTTGTCAATTCTCAAACCTGGTAACACTATCTCAATAAAACTGCCCAATAGCGACACATGGACACCTGGGACGTGAAAAGAACAAGTGGGTCCTCGATCTTACAATGTTGAATCGAAAGGCCAGATATTTAGAAGGAATCGTAGTCATTTGAGGATGATATCTGGTGATACCAATACGAATTTGGAACAATCAAACGAACCAATGAAAGACTCACCAACAACCCAAGAAAAACAAATGGAGACGAACACAACGACAATAGACGAAGAACAAAATGCAATACAAACCAATCCAATCTCTACCCGTACCCGACGTTCAGTAACACCACCAATCCGATTCAAGGACTTTGTCATGATGTCTTAGTTTCTTTCAATACCAACCCTGAAAAACAGGAAAAAAGGAAGATGTTACAATAATACTTTATTGTGGATCAATATTAATTATACCAATTAACTAGTATACCATTAACTCAACCTGTAAACATTGTACATCTATTTAATATTATTACAGCTGTGTGTACTGGTTGCTGTTTGTACTGGTGATGGTTTAATGAACTCACTAGTATAATAATTACTGAATGGGTTACAATTGAATATTGTGTGTAATAGTAAGATTAAGAGAAACTTTGGTAATTTTTTTAGTTCATTTTTTTAGTAATTTTTTAATTTTAGTTATTTATTAAATTTATATTAATGTAAATATGAGTTTTGTTACAGGGTTAATTAAGACTGAGAAGAAACAGTTCACAATTTAATGATTTATTTGATTCTTTAATCGAATATGGATCAGCATTTGTTGCTAGGGGGTGGAATATTCAGGATGTGTGTGAACAATTTGGAAAGACTCTAATTATGACCAAAAACAAGCACTAGAACAGAAAAAACTCAAAAACGATAACAAGAAGAAACCAATTTACTACGTAGCTGAGGTGGCTCCAAAACTAGGAAATCTGGTGGAAATAATATGCAAAAACGCAAGTATATTGAATGACAACATAATTACACGTGACCTCAATAGGAATTATGAGTTTAGAATAGTACATCGAAGGACACCAACTTTGAAAACAAATTTAAATTTAATTCAAAATTAATTTTATTACATTAAATTCAAATTTAAATCGAGAAACAAAAAAGATCAAACCGTCGAACTAAGGAACAGGGAGGGCTTTTGGCGTACTCTGCTAACAGTGAAACCATTCGGGTTGAACACCATCAACGAGGCAGTAGTGAATGATTTCGGTGTTGATGTATTCAACCCATAGTTAAATCGGTTTGTCTGAGAAACACGAAATAGGAAAGACGTATACAAACTTTCTAGAAATTTAAATTGTGCTTATATTGATATTAATTTGTTTAATTTATAAATAGTTGGTTTTCAACACTTGAAAAGGATATACATATTACATCGAAAGCTAGTGATAAAGTAATATATGAATTTTTTCTGAGGTCGATCTAGGTTTATTTAAAGTAATATTTTATTTATTTATTATTTTATGCTTACAAATATACATACACTAAACCGGATCCCTTAACCCACGGCGGTTTCTTATATATTCAAGTAACATATCTTCCTACAATAATTTACATATATATACTATATATACATCGCCCCTACTGCTCTCCATGATGGAATAGGATTGCTCCTACCAAGCCAATTTATTTTATGTCTTCGCATGTTGTTGATAATTGTAAGAAACAGATGGAAAAGATGGGATTACATGTCAATACACGTGAAATTATACTGAATGATATATATGGGCTGACTCAGTCTGATGACTAAACCATGTTTGATAATACGCTGAGTTTAGCTAAGGAAAAGTGGTCATCTCTTTAAGACCCTAGAATTTAGCGAGTAGTTTGAGGGGCATAAAGTTGAGAAACTGAAACAATGTGTATCAATTCTGTGCGAATCGCAGCGGGTGTTACAAGTGACTTACCCTATCGTTGAGTGTTAAGTCAGGGTACAAATATACGCCTTTGGGAACCGAGATATAACTATGTGTCAAATTCTGACTGAAATAACTGGACTCGTTAAAGAACAAGATAACAAATGTTTTAAGGCCATGGCTGACACTTGTAGTTGGGCATTGGCGTCTATATATATACTGCAATCATTTCAATCCCATTCATGGATGGTAAGGGCTTTTTCTTGCTGAGAAACGAAATTCCTTACTGGATCTGGCGAAATCGAACCCAATACAAAACTTTGTGAGGTGTCGATTAGCACTACCTAAACCAACAAGCATAAGCCCCCAGATAATCGAGACTAAATTTGCTAAGGGGTGGTATCTTAAACAATTTGATGGCACAGTTAGAAGAGATTCGCAAGCTGCCCTTCATGTGCCGCAATCTAAATTTGCGAGCACATGTTTGCATGTGCAATATACTCAGATTGTATTGTTAAATTTACAAAAGACATTGAATTGTCCTGTAAAGCTGTGAAACTTATAAAGGAAATAATGGTTGGCAAAAAAAACACATAAAAGCAGAGTGAGTGAGGTGTTGGTGGGTACAACCAAGTTGAAGAAACCGCTGAGTAAGTTATCTGAGGAGTTGGTGGGTGTGGCCAAGTTGAAGAAACCGGCTGCGATGAACTAACAACTAACAATATTGGATATCCTGTTACGAGCTATTAACCCTATTAAATCGGGGTGGGGTCAAAATGACCCCCCCCCCCCCGTGGTTTTTTTAAACGCTGTGCGGAGAATCTGAAATTTTATGACTTTTCCTAAAAATCTATTGTCTTCCTAATAGTGAAAACGGTTTTCAAAAATATTGCGAAGTTTTTGAGTTATAGCTCCATTTTTTAAACCTACTTTTGGCACTTTTTTTTGAGGCGTTTTTTTTTAATTATATTTCATGAAATATTATTTGTAACATCTCTATTTTTTATTTATACCGATTTTTTGATGTTTACAAAATTACAATTAGATGGAATTCATATAAATAAATTTAGATATTTCAAACTTGTTTATTTCGGAGGGTGCCAATTTTGGTGCCTGCACCAAATTTTGAAATATGTCAATTTTGTAAATTGATTGCTTGAACCTGTTTTTTGCGCAATATGGCTTTTTTGGGGTTCTGGTTGCTATTGAATATTTCCGAGGTGCACCAGGCGTATCAAACTTGTATTTTTTGCGGTGTGTTCAAAATTTGGTGCCAGCACGAAATTTTGAAAATCCATTCAATAGTTAAAATTGCTTGTGACAATTTATTACTTGCGTTTTATAGGTTTATGGCTGTTCTGAATTCAATGGAATTTATAATTATCGAAATAGACATCTCAAACTTGTATTTTTCGGAAGTGGGAGTAAAATTTTGTGGAAATAACAAACAAAGTGGGTGCAAATTTTGAAAACCAACAAATATATAAATTGAATGTGTCACCTTGTTTCTTGAGTTATACAGGTTTATGAGGGTCCTGAATCCGAAGGAATCAATAAAAACAGCACTGGACATCTCAAACTTGTACTTTTTGGTGAAGGGTAAGAAATTTTGTGCTAGCACCAAAATTTGCCATATTGCGCCGAAAAATACGTGTAGCAATGATCTGGCAAATTAGAAATGTGTTCCATTAGAATCAGCGTCCCAGAAAGCCTATATAAATGCGAATTTATAGCATCGTATAAATGAATTAATAATTTGTGTTGAAACCGAAACTACTACTAGGATCAGCATGCTGCATTGCAGCTGCATTTTTAAGAATGCTGTGCCGGCTTATCGACAAAATTGTACCGCCACAACTCCCTATCACCCATGACATTTGCTAGATCATCCGCACTCAAGAAAGTCATGGGCTGTCCACCATGCTTATTCACTCCATGAGGCTGTCAAAGTACAAGATTATGCACTGGCTGGTCCTCACGGCGAAAGCAATGTCCTGCAAAGCGGAGGCGATTTTGTTCTAGTGTCAAGCTTGGGGGAACCAATGAGACACCTCCAATGTTATATAGTGTCTGGTTGGAGATGTGTGCATTGTACTTGACACAATGAACCCGGCGTAGCATTCTTGTGAATGTGCCATCCAGAGATTTGGTGTCCTCAGCAGTTAGAGCCCAGCATGGACTCCCATAGAGGAGTACTGGAACTACTGCCTTGGCTGCCCATGCCTTTCCCTTACGTATTCGAAGGTCCTCACCTGACTTCCGGATCCATGATCCCAGGTAACAGAAGTCATCCACATGCTCAAGCATACCATCTTTTGAGCTTATGCTCATCCGATCAGAGACTTGCTTAGAACTTTCAAAGTTAACTGTCAAAATTTTGGTCTTTATTGAGTTAACAAAAAGACCAACACTAGAAGCAGCATGTTCTAATGAGCTGAGGAGCCGTTGGGCTCCCTCTAGTGATTCTGAGAGTACTCCTAAGTCATCAGCAAAGTCTAGATCAGTTAGGTACTTGGCACGATTTCTGTCGTAAATATAATTGGATAAGTGATATATGGTCACGTTATTGTATTACCAGTAGAGGATATATAATCTGTATGTGATATCAAGATGTGGTTTTTAACTCGTACCATCATACTGCTGTACTGTCATATTCGGTAAGTGCTGTTGTTTCAACTGGAAGTGCATAAAAGTAATATTGTGGTTAATATATCAATCAAACTGTAAGCAATTATTGAGTCCAGCCTATCTTTGCCAATAAACACAAACTTCCACTATACTATCCACAACATGGTGCCTGGACCCGGATTTACCGTTTAACTGATTTATTAACCGTCCGACCGGTAAAAGAGTACCGGCTGACCGGTACCAATCTGCCAGCCACCAGTAATATACCTACTTACTTACATGCTGACATGCAGTACATTGCTGTACTGACGAGTGCGAGTTGGTTTGCAGTATTTAACGATGAGTAAACAGAACGGTAGCGATTTATCAAGTTTATGTCGTAAACGTAAGGGTCACCGTGGCACGGCCAGACGATTGGCAAACGAACTAAACAATTTGATTGCAGGTGAGCCCAATACAGACGATATTTACGATAAATATACACAGTTACAAAACCAGCAAACCAAGCTCAACGCTATAGACGAGCAGATTGAATTTCTTATCGAAGACGAAGACGAATTGGCGGATGAAATAGATGGCGTATCCGAATTTAACGGAAGTTTCTCGAAAGTTTTACGAATTGCGGAACGAATGATGTCACCCTCTCCCCCTACTACTGTCTATAACGATGTATCAACTCCGCAATCGCATCCCCATCCATCCACCCACATTCATACGCGTACCGGTTCCAATTACAGTCAAAAACTACCTATTCTCCAGTTACCACACTTTTCAGGTACAATATTGGAATGGCCCAACTTTTGGGATCGATTTCAAAACGCTGTGGACGACCGCACAGACTTAGCCGGAGCGAGTAAGTTTAGTTACCTGCAAGGCCAGTTAACGGGGGAGGCTCGACAACTGGTTAGTAATTTTCAACATACGAATGAAGATTATATCGAAGCGATCCGTTTACTCGAAGAAACATACGGTAAACCTGAGTTGATCTTACAAGCCCGAATGTTTGCAATCTTCGATATCGAAGAACCAAAGGCTACAGCTAAAGATTTATCCGCCTTTCGAGCTAAATACGAAGCACACATTCGAGGAATAAAAAACCTTGGGGCGGACGTTGACCAATCTGGATATGTTTACGCTGCTTTGTTACTGCGTAAACTTCCTCCCAAGATCAGAAATAACATTAACCGCGCTGCGAGATCAACTACATGGAAGCTAGAAGAGTTGCGAATAGCGTTGCAACAGGAGATAGAACAGCTCCGCGCGATAGAAGAAGAACTGTCACTTCCATCTGCGAGTTCAAAGCAACGTCTAGAACCCAAACCTAGAAACGAAACGAATTATAGTCGGGACGTAACGGCAGCCTCATTTTATACCGCCACTCCCAATCCGCGTTACGAGATGAAATGTTTTCTTTGCGATGGTCCTCACTCCATAATGAGTTGCGATAAATATACATTACCAGATAGTAAAAATACGAGAGTGAGGGAATTACGTTTATGTATAAATTGTATGCGACCGGGTCATCGAGTTACAAAATGCCACAACCGAGAACGATGTCGAATTTGTCGACGACGTCACCATACATCTTTACACTATGATAATCCTAAATCTCCCTCGACTCCGTCAGAAACAGAAACTCAATCGCCAACACCCATGCCCAAACCATGTTCCGCAGTTCCACACGGAGGATCCACCAAAGCACCGTCATCATCTACCAACATTTGCACAACTTTGGCCCACCCACATAGCGAAGCAACGATTCTCCCGACAGCGATTGCGTCTATTATTAAAGAAGACAATTCGTTACACGAAGTCCGTACATTATTAGATCCTGGATCTCAATGGACTTTTATCCTACGGAGTGTAGCTGATAAGTTATGTCTCCCGATAATTCGCGAAATTTCTTTATCGATTGATGGCTTTACAAAGCTAGGCGTCCCTCAACGATATGATGTGGTTGAATTCTATATTTCCACGGATACCGGTACAGAGCGCCTAGAAGCCGCAGTAACCGATTGGTTCCCGGCTCGATTGTCGATGCCGGGTCGTAACGAAGTCATAGAGAAACTCTTATTCCGAGGATTTAAACTCGCAGATCCTGTTCTAGAACTGAACGCAGTTTTATTTTCATTGTTGATTGGGTCGGACCAATGTTGGAACTTTATCTCAGTTTCTCATACAGAAGAAGGAGTAAACCTCATCCCTTCGAAGTTTGGCGACCTGGTCGCCGGTCGTATAAATAATGCCCATAGTAGCATTGCATCTACAAACATAGAAACAGAAACTATTACTACTCTATTTATCGGATCGAGTGACGAGTTTTCTGAGAGCAGTAACGATCTGTTACCGCGTTTATGGGAGTTGGATTCCATTGGAATAAACGTAACAGCCGAAGATGAAATCGATAAAGCCATAATTACCGAATTCCAGAATAATATTCGTCTAATTGACGGCAGGTATACAACGCAGTTACCATGGAAACCCGATCACCCACCTCTACCAATCAATTATGGGGTAGCAAAGAGTCGATTAGATTCACTAGTGCTCCGTTTAGTGAAAGAACCCCAATTATTAAATCACTATGGTAAAATTATAGCAGAGCAGTTAGAGCGAGATTTTATTGAACGCGTTGATTCTACCCATGATAATAATTTTTATTATTGTGAATCTAATTCCTCTAGTAATATTCATTATCTAGCACACCACGCTGTTATGAACCCGGGGTCGACTACAACGCCTATACGCGTTGTATACGACTGTTCATTTCGATCAAGACCTGGTAAACCAAGTCTTAATGACTGTTTATATTCCGGACCATATTTAGGAGAGGAATTAGGTTCTTTGTTATGTAGTTTCCGTATAAATCGTTGGGTCGCAATTGCCGATATTGAAAAAGCATTTTTGCAAATTAATCTCGACCCTATTGACCGAGATGTAACGAGATTTCTTTGGTTCAAAGACCCAAACAATATATACAGTGGTTCACAAACATACCGATTTAAAGTAGTTTTATTTGGTGCAACATCAAGTCAATTTTTGCTGAACGCAACATTACACCACCACCTTCAAAGTTATGACGACTCATCGAAATTAGCCAATTGGGCTACCATAATATTACGAAATTTGTACATCGATAACTTACAAGGTGGTGCGAAATCTGAATTAGAATTGATTGAATTTTATGGTGCTAGTTGTAAGATATTAGCCGCCGGTGGTTTCCCATTACGTAAATGGGTGACTAACTCACCCAAACTTCAAGATATTATTTCTAATAGCGCTAATGGCCCTAAAATTACTAAAACATGCTACAATATTTTAGGTATGGAATGGAACGTTGAATTAGATGAACTATGTTTCCCTAATCGTACGATTGTATTATCAGATTGTGATAATATTACTAAACGCTTTGCAATTAGCGCGTTATCAAGAGTATATGACCCTTGCGGATTTTTAATGCCTGTTGTTATTAGAACTAGGATGTTTGTGCAGTTGCTATGGAAACTAGGTTGCGATTGGAACGGTATTTTACCGAGTGATATGATTCCAATTCTACACGAAATAATCTCAGATTTAAATTTGTGCATTAAATTTTCAGTACCACGGCAATTACCTATAAGTACTGCAAGTAATTGTGAATTACATGTATTTTGTGACGCTTCAACCAAAGCCTATGGCGCTGTTGTGTATTTGGTCGATTGTGGAAAGTCATTTATTATATTTTCTAAAGCCCGAGTAACTCCAATAAATAAAAAACCCTCAATACCACAGTTGGAACTCACTGCTATTACTATAGGTGCCCGAATTGTAACATTTATTAAAAATTCATACAGTACAGAATTAAAAATTGAAAATCTTCACCTATGGTCAGATAATAAAATAGCTATATGTTGGGTACAGCATGAAAAATGTGAAAAACCATACGTTAGAAACCGAGTCAAAGAAATTAAGAAATTGTTACCAACTGTTGAGTTACACTATGTCCCAACCAATGACAACCCAGCCGACCTCATTTCACGAGGAGTGTCAGCCAAAGTATTCTTATCCAGTGATTTATGGCGCCATGGTCCACCGTGGTTGCCAATACCAACTACTTGGCCTAATGAATCGTGTGTAGTTAATTCAATTCATAACGAATTAACTGACATTAAAGATAACATTACATGCAGTGATATAGAACCCAATGACGTCATTACGTCCTCTGTGAACCCTACAAGTATTAATGAACCTGTACCTAACGAAGCCAACCTACTTATATCGAAGTACAACCGATTTCAGCGTCTTATTAATGTTACTGCGTGGGTATTTAAATTTATTAATTCATTGAAATCCCGGCTTTGTAGTAACCAAAAGGTTAGACAAACCCAGCAACCAAAACTTCGAGATTATAGTCTACACCCACTACTTAACGTATATGACATAAAGGTAGCTGAGTCTTGGCTTATACGCAGCATCCAACGTTCAAGTTATCCAGTTGAATACGAATATTTGACTTGTCTTGAGAATTCTAAGAAAGGGAGAGTCCCACATTTAGTTCGTCAACTAAATTTAAGTATAGTCGATGGCATAATTCGTTGCCGTGGCCGCATTGATAACGCTAACTTACCTTGGGAAACGAAGCAACCAATATTGTTACCACCCCAACATGCGTTTACATCATTAATAATCATCGACACCCATGAGAGAATGCATGGAGGCATTGCTAACACTATTGTTGAGCTACGCCAGCGCTGGTGGATACCTCGTATCCGTCAGCGAGTTTCGACTACAATTCGTAAATGCATTATATGTAATAAAATACAAGGTAAACCATACACCGCACCCCCACCACCCCCACTACCGAAAGTTAGAGTGGAATTTTCGAGACCATTTATTGTCTGTGGCGTAGACTACACTGGTAGTTTACTCATACAAGTTGATGATATAACAAGAAGTAAAGCCTATATAGCATTGTTTACATGTCCCGCAACTAGAGCCGTCCACCTAGAGATTGTCCTAGACAACACTGTTGATAGTTTTCTTAATGCTCTACGTAGATTTGTAGCTCGTAGAGGCCGTCCAAAACGTATTATCAGCGATAACGCTACAACTTTCGTAGCCGCCAAAGAATTCCTTGAAGAACTAGTCAATAGTGATAAAATTAAGAGATTTTTATTGTATTGGCATATCGATTGGGTCAACATACCAGTTGGCGCCCCTTGGTTTGGAGGGTTTTATGAAAGATTAATCGGTCTCTCGAAGAACATCTTCAAGAAAGTTATAGGTCGCCGTATTCTAACCTTAGAAGAACTCCAAACTGTCGTTGTAGAAATAGAAGCTTTCATGAACGACCGCCCCTTGACTTACATTACATCAGATAACCGAGACCCTGAACCCATAACCCCATCCCTTCTCATTTGTGGTTATCGATTCACTAGTATGAATGATTCCGTATTAGAATCCATTGATGATATTCGCAATGACCCCGACGCTGAAGAAGACGGCTCGATCCTTGTAAAACGGCAGAACGAGTTACAAAGTCTCCTTAGTACAGTTTGGGTGCGATGGCGTAAAGAATACATTACAGCACTTCGTGAATATCATCGATGGAACACTCGTCAAACAGGCAACAAAACCCCTTCCGTAGGTGCCGTAGTCCTTATCAAACCTATCAATGACAACATTCCCCGAATGCAGTGGCCAATGGGAATCATTACAGAACTCCATCCTGGTTTAGATGGTCATGTCCGACACGTATCATTAAAGACGAAAAATGGTTATACAAGACGTGCTATTAAGAAACTGTGCCCTTTAGAATGCACTCGTAAGATCCCTATTGACATTAATAATATAAGTACTAACCACATCACACCTATTGATGACACCAACGATAAAAATACAATAGTTATTCGTCCGAGTGCACGCCAATCAGCAATGCAAGCGAATCAAAAAATAACAAAATACTTTGAATCAAGTGAGAGTGAAAATGATTGGGAAAATGAAAGTATGTAAATTAGTTTGTTTTATAAACCGAAAGTAATAGGAATAATGTTTTATATTAATGTGTACAGTAGTTTATTTACGTTATAACTTATTTGCGTTAATTTGCGAATAATTAATTTAGCCGCTTTATTTTTGTGTGATTTACATTTATTTTGTCTTTCGCCAACTGGCCGGCGGAGCATGTCGTAAATATAATTGGATAAGTGATATATGGTCACGTTATTGTATTACCGGTAGAGGATATATAATCTGTATGTGATATCAAGATGTGGTTTTTAACTCGTACCATCATACTGCTGTACTGTCATATTCGGTAAGTGCTGTTGTTTCAACTGGAAGTGCATAAAAGTAATATTGTGGTTAATATATCAATCAAACTGTAAGCAATTATTGAGTCCAGCCTTTCTTTGCCAATAAACACAAACTTCCACTATACTATCCTCAACAATTTCCTCGACTTCTGGAGCAAGTAGGTGGAGTTATCATCACCCCATCATCATTATGATGATCTAAGGACATGCGTAGAACATAGTCAACAACAATTATGAACAAGAATGGTGCATGTGTGTCTCCCTGGAGGACGCCCCATAACACTTCAAATGGTTCTGTGTCACCGTCAACAGTAGACACAAATGTAGTCGATGTTGTTGTCTATGTTGTCAAATGTTGTCGATGAATGTTGTTTTTTGATAACTCTTCAATTATCCTTCTAAGTGCCAAAATGGGCTCCATGGTCCCACGACCTTTACGGAACCCATTCTGATTTCCACGGAGCAGTCTCTCAATGGGATCCCTGATGCGATTTAATTGAATTATATTGTATAGCTTTGCAGCAATCGAGATCAATGAGATTCACCGAAAAGAACCATAGAGTGTTAGGTTGCCCTTCTTGGGAACTGGCACCAACTTATTTGTTTTCATTTCTTGTGGGACTCTTGTTGTTCGGTACATGATGGGATAGATGAGCTTTAAACACTCAGGTTGACCAAGGTTTCAAGGTTCCACCTTGGTGTAGTGGTTGCATTGAATTCAGATCTCCTGTAGGTCGTGGGTTCGATCCTCACATGGGCCAGGGCAGTTTTCGTTTCGGCACGAATGTTTTAAAGGGACCAGCCAGGGCGCATCTCTGCCTTGCATCCTTAAGTGGTAGCTAAATGAGTACTGGAGTTTCCTCTGGGGAGTAACGTTCTGGGGGGACCGCACTGGAAATACGTCGTCAGCCTTTGCGCGTAATCCCTGGCCTAGCGGCCGAAGAAAATTTACTTTACTTTACTTTTACAGGTATTTTAAAGACCTCAGCGGGAACACCATCTACTCCACTGGCACGATTGGTCTTAATGCTCTTTGCAGCAGCCTTCACTTCTGCAAAGGAGATATCACCAATGGGAATATCGGGGAGTACAGACTCACTTTTACTTCTATAAAGTTATCAGGCAATACTCTGTCATTATTGAGGAGCTTTTCAAAGTGGGCCTTCCAACCATTATTGAGGCGATCGGCTGGTGATTCAGCCTTAACCCTATTAGTACCGGGCTATAAAATGTTGTACAAATACCGGGGGGGGGGGTCATATTGACCCCCCACCCCCCCCCCCCCCCCCTCTAAAATCTACAAATTTTTACGAAAACGTCTGATTGTTTGTTTGTACGTCAGTATCACTAGTCAGGATCCGACCGAAGAAAAAATTTTCGAAAAAATGTACTGGGGTGGTTATATTGCAGCACCAAAATTACAAGTAGTGCACAATTTTCAGAAAATTTGAAAGTTACATTTTTCGTCTAATTGTTTTTCAATACAGGTTTTCTGGGGCGCAAAATATATTGGAAAATATTTAAAAATGATATGATTACTATAAATGGCTGTTTAGTCCTCTCTGCGTAGGAAAAAAATGAAAAAAACAAGTAACCAGCACTTTTCAGTTAGAACACAAAATTTTTAATTCACTTATACGATGCTATAAATTCACATTTTCAGGTTTTCTAGGGCGCTGATTCTAATGGAATACATTTCTAAAATGCCCCGTCATTGCTACTTGTATTTTTCGGCGCAATTTGGCAAATTTTGGTGCTAGGACCAAATTTCGTACCCATCACCAAAAAGTACAAGTTTGCGATGTCCAGTGCTGTTTTTATTGATTCCATCGGATTCAGGACCCTCAGAAACCCGTATAACGCAATAAACAAGATGATACTATCTACTGATCAATTTGCTTATTTTCCAAAATTTGGTGCTGGCACAACAATTTTCATCCACCGGCGAAAAATACAAGTTTGAAAACTCTTATGAAATTTTTACTGATTCCATTGAATTCGGAACCCTCACAAACCCGTATAACGCAAGAAACAAGGTGACACAATCAATTTATAAATTTGATGGTTTTCAAAATTTGGTGCTAGCACCACATTTTGCACCCACTTCCGAAAAATACAAGTTTGAGATGCCTAGTTCGAAAATTATATATTCCATTCAATTCAGAATAGCCATAAACATCTAAAACGCAAGAAACAAATTGTCACAAACAATTTTATCAATTGAATGGATTTTCAAAATTTCGTGCTAGCACCAAAATTTGCACCCACCACCGAAAAATACAAGTTTGATACGCTTGGTACAACTTGTATATATTTCATCGAAACCAGAACCCAAAAAAACCCCAATTGCGTAAAAAACAAGTTTCACACAATCAATTTACAAAATTGACATATTTCAAAATTTGCTGCTGGCACCAAAAATTGGCACCCGCCGAAAAAAACAAGTTTGAAATTTCTAAATCAATTTATATGAATTCCATCCAATTTCTAACACCAAAAAACCGATGTAAATCAAAAATAGAGATGTTACAATTCATATTTAATGAAATGTAATTTTCAAAAAACGTCTCATAAAAAGTGCCAAAAGCAGGGTTAAAAAATGGTGCTATAACTCGAAAACTACCCAATATTTTTGAAAACGGTTTTCACTACTAGGAAGACAATAGATTTTTAGGAAAAGTCATAAAATTTCAGATTCCCAACTGCGTTTGTTTCAGAATTATAATAAAGAAACCACGGGGGGGGGGGGGTCATATTGACCCCCCCCCCCCGGGTTTAATAGGGTTAACCTTGGTGGTTGGTTGGCTTTTTGGCTTTTTCGACAAGCAAGCAAGTTCATCGATCTCCATGCCTGGGATGATTGCCTGCTGTCGTCAGCATCATTGATGGCATCAACCTGTTGGTTTATTAGCTCCTGTAAATTAACAGAGTACTGCCTGTTCAGGGACTTAGATGCAGCCTTAACTGCATTCTTGGCCGCTCTATTCTGTTTGAGTTGGGACTCTTTCTGCGCCTTTGTAAAAGCTTTTGTGGGATAACTGATTCGTTTGCTTTGCTAACCAGTTCCCCCCAAGGCGCTGGAATACTCAAAAAGGGATCTCTAGCTCGAATAGTGCAAGCTACCGGCTGATTGGCTGATTTGCTGTACGAAGGGATCTGGGCTATGTTCGATCGTCCAACCAGCTTGGGAAGGTTGCCCCATAGCCCTGCTTTCTGTATCTGCCAATAGGATTTGAGTTGGTTTTGATTTTGACCTATCACAGATCTACTGAACTGAATTTCCTATCTGTATGCTCATTCTCTGTGGTGGGTGAGATCTTTGTAGAATAAGGGTAGCTGGTATTCTTATAGTTATTCTTATCAGTGTTCAGTGTTGGTTATTCTAAGCCAGGAAGAACGGCTTTGGAGTATTTTTGTGCTTTTCTGCTTTAGCCTTACACTAGTAGGCTTAATTATAAGGACATATATCCGTTATCAAACCAACTGTGTTACGGTATATGGCGCTGTATCCATAATATTAGTCCGTTATGCAGTATGCAATATTAGTCCGTTATACTGTACGTAATAATAGTCCGTTGTGCAGCATAATATTTTAGATAAGGCATAATAACGCAGTGGTATTTAGGTAGGGAAATCAAAACGCCCATATATTTTGCATCCATTCATTTTGTATAGTATGTAGCCCTACCTACGTAATTTTGTATTAGGTTATATGTAGATAGTTCCAGGGTAAGTTTATTCGGACCCTGGATTCCGTGCTTGCTGATATTAGCTTTAGTAGGGCTAGCATATAGGGACGCTGTCCTGGCCATTCAGCAGCCAGAGACGTGAACCATTACCATATATGGTAATAATTCGAGGAAAGGGAGCAAATAGGGCTACAATCCGGCCTCCTTATTGGACTAGCTGCTTCCAGGTTGGTCTAGTGCTAGCACGGACTGGAGAGCCAATAAGAAAGCGATTGAGTCACCCTATTGCATCACCCCATCCGGATCACCTATAAATTGGCGGTGTGCCGGTAGAGCCTCTCTCTTATCACATGACACCTAGCCCTAGCACCTGTCTTACTGTTTTCTTGATACTCGTATTTTCTGCAATTTGCTAATTTGATTAATTTCTTGAAATGATTTGCTAGTGCGATTACTTGCTTGTGTTTCTCAATAATTCCTTCGATTACTGCTAATTACAATTGAACTATGATTTCTACCCCTTGATTGATGGTTCTATGTGATTCTTTCTGCGCAATAACCCCAAGGGATTCCTGAGACTGTCGGACTTTGTGATTTGCATGCGCCGCTACGGTAGCTATTAGCATCATGGAGGGCTAAGGCGCCAGTGGGCGGTGGGCGCATCGGGGGGTTGAGCGACTAGGAGGGAGCGGAGGATTCAAAGGCGAGCAACGCTGGCGGGGGGTCACCGTTGCGGTCGGGCAATTTGCATTGTAGCGTGGGGGCAGCTCGCTGGTACAGTAATTAGGGGGCTGATGATCCAGGTTTTGTCTCTATTTAGTATTAGGGGGGCAGGAATTGGGTTAGTTAGGAAGCCTAGATGTACCCGGGAGAGGTCTGCGTGCTTTACAATTGCGAATTGCATGTATTGCGAATTATTATATTGTGCTGTGTAATTGCTAATTGCGTGCATTGCGGATTGTACAATTGTGAATCGCGCATTGCGAGATGTGATTGCTGACGCTGATTGGTGTGTTACTAAAGTGTGCCTAAGATTACGAAAGCTTAGATAGGCGCTCTTTTCCCTTTGATTGATTTCTATCTCTTAGTTTACTGTAAATAATTACTGATTAGGTCAAAGTAATACAGTATTTTAGGCTGTTACATATTTGTGACTGTAATTAATTAGTAAAATTAAGAATTAGTACGCAGCATAGCGGAGAGTAGCTAAGGTAATAATTAGAGTACCGTAAACTATTCACGCTGAGCGGTTATTTGAATTAGCGGGCAATAAGCTAGATAGCAGTATTCAGTACGCAAAACGCATTAGTAATTTGCTGGCCTAAAGCCAGCCGCAGACAAGTTTAGTCCCACTATAGGTATTAGCCCTAATAAAAACTGTACCACTTTGATTATTTTAAATATTCTCGCATTCACACATTCCGTTAGGGAACCCCCAGTATTCGCGATTAGAAAAGACGTAGGCATTGGCGTACTTTAACAGTAAGATTAGGCGTAAGAATATACTCTGAGTGTAAAACCTCTCACACTCGTTTTAAGTCAGCTTAGGGAGCCGATTCGGGTTTGTTGTTTTGGTTATTCCCGCGTGGCTCATATATTCGAACAGTTAGCTCTCTATCGAGTAATTGGTAGAGAAAGGAACAAGAAATTAGCAGGAGCCGTAGAAAATTAGTAAAACATATTAGCGGACGGCAGGTTAGCGCCATCTAACGGTAAGTAGCGGTTTTGTATTTAGCAGCCCCTCACATTAGCAATAATACGCTCCTGATTGCCCTGTCTAATAAATAGAGCAGTTTTGTGTCTTTATTGGTTAGGCCGGGGTAGTTTGTTTAACAGTAAAGCACGTTTTGTTTTGCTGTACTGTGTACAGTAAGACAGAGAGTATATTCTTTTAGGCTGTTAAATTAGATTACTGTATTATTTACTGTACTGCGTATAGTAGGACAGAGAGTGTATTTTTAGGCTAGTTTAGATTACTGTATTCACTGGTCGCTGGTACAATAGTACAGTAGTACATTAGGCTGATTGCTGTTACTGCGTACGGTAGAAGGACATTTGTTTGCCGTACCACACACAGTATCATTAGGCTGTTAGGTTGGTGTACTGTTTTACTTACTGTACTGCATACAGTGGATGTACGGTAGTGCGTTTTTGCTAATTGCGAATACAGCAGTTCCTTAGGCCTTAGGGCAAATTGTAATTAGTAAGTTTTTTGAAAATTATTAGCTAGGTTTGCGAGAATTCAGTTTTCGGTCAAAATTATTTTGTAAAATTCTAGAGTTTTGTACCGGTATGTTAGGTAACCGCTTAGTTATTTTATACCATCTGGAGATACATGGCAAGACGGAACTTCTGAGTTTGGGGTTCGTGTGGGTCTGCGGGTTCGGTTTGCAATCAGCGAAGGGCCTGAATCTTTGGACGCGGACGTGGAATCTCACAGCAAACAAGGTTAGTTGTTCTGTTGGCACCATAGTGTTTGTGGAAGCAGTAAAAAATTATCGGTTGTTTAACTGCGAGGCTGAACTCAATTTATTAGTTAGGATATTTAGGTTTAGCCGGCCATGGTTTTTTGAATCGCTCAAGTTAGAGAGAGAGTTAGAGAGAGTCGCAACCCGAAGATGTAGCCACGCGCTAGTGGATACATATAATATTTGAAATTAAAATTACGTTGATTAGAGCTATATATATATAAAATTAGAAATATTCGGGCGGCAAGTATATTTTGAATATTTTGTATTAGATTCAAAGTTATTTTGTGCTATACCGGTATTTAATGCTATATAATAGCTATATAATAATATTTTGTTTAAATATTGTGCTAGTATTTGCTATAACTATACCCCATTAAATTCACAATATTGCATTGCGAATTTATTTGACATTTGGACCAACTGATTATTTGACAATTAATTTGACCGTATTTCGGTTAAATTATAATTATATCTCGAACCTTTGCGAGATATTTTTTGCCGGAAGGCAAAACATTATTAAGACTATGAGTGTCTCAGACAAAGAGGCACTAGAGGACAGCTATGAGACGGCGGCTGGACCGCCGACTGACGATAGCGTAAATATTACTGTTGACGACAATGCCGACTATGACGACGCAGCGAGCGACGCTGACGTAAGTGAACAGGAGGACGAGACAGTGACTAGTGAGGAAGAAGATCTACCTCAGGTAATAGTATTAGGATCCCCTACCGCTACTGTAAGGAAGGATTGTACAGCAACCCGGACAGAGGTGAGTGATAGGGAGGGTAGTGTAGCAGAAGCGAGAGCCCGGAGCCCGGTTTCCAGACCTGTGGGTATGGTAAGTGCCGTGGTCCCGACGGCTGTAAGGAGTACCCGTAGTTCCCGAAATAATCCTTCAGGTCCACCAAGTGTGAGTCAGGTAAGCGAGAGAGAACTAGACATCGCGATAAAGAAGAAACTTCGCGCGCATGCCGGACATATAACTCGGACGGCGGACAAGGTAAGGAAAATGTTAGCCGACTCAGCGAACATCGGGAGGGTAGAGTTAGTAGAGATTAGAAGAGGATATAACTCAGCGTTATTCAAGCAGACGGAGGAGCTTGCAGTCCTAGCGAAGAAGGCAGTAGAGTCTCAGTCGAGCGACGTGGCGACGAGGATTTACGACAGGGTTTTAGCAGCCTTGTTGGAGCACCGCGAGTTATCGGAGCGATTCCGACGAGTTAGGACGGAGAACTGGCTGCTATGGGCATCACAAACGCAGGCGACTCAGGTGAGTGACGCAGAGTTGAGAGACTTAGTGGAGCGAGAAGAGATCCAAGATAAAGAAGAGCGCCGTTATCAGAGGGAAGTTACTAGCTGGCTGATGCAGAATGGAGTGGTGGTACCAGGCCAGGTGCTACCGACGACGGAGAACATTCAACAGAGGACGTTGACTCCACCCGACGACGCATCCAGAGACAGTGGCGATTCCCAGGTTAGTCACGCGCGAGGGAAAGTTATATGTGCTAGATCCCTTGTTTCTCACAACTCGGCGGAGGAGAGAAGACGCCGACTGGACGAACAGCAGGCGGAAGTTTTGCGTGCATCGGAAGCACGGAAGGAAGCCGAGCGGGAACGGGAGCGCACACGTAAGTTAGACGCGGAGTTACGAGAGTTGGAGGAGATAAGTAAGCGCGAGCGAGCGGAACGCGAGCAAAAGGAACGCGAACTCCAAGCCGAGCGCGAGCGCAAGGAACTCGAACGCGAACAGAGAGAACGCGAACTCCAACTCGAACGCGAACGCAAGGAACTCGAACGTGAACAGAAGGAACGCGAGCTTCAACTCGAACGCGAACGCAAGGAACGCGAACTCGAGATCGAGAAAAGAAGACGCGCGTTGTATGAAGAGAAGGCGCGAGTGGAAGAAGAGAGCGCAGCGAGACGAGCGAGGGAAGAAGAAGAACGTAAACTGGCGCAGTTGGAAAGTGCGAGATTAAGTTTAGAGAGCGAAGAACGGACTAGGAAGGCGAACGAAATCGCCGAGAAGGGGATGCGAATGATCGAAGAATGTGGGGCGAGTGTAGGGACTGAGTTGCGAGAACTGTTCGCACTGCAGAAGGCCGAACAGGAAGCGAGAACTCCGACTATACGCGAGTCGACGACGACCAGAATTCCTATACCCGGTCCAGCTATTACGAGTACACGGATCGCTAAACCGTTCTCTACATATCGCACGCCAGTTGGTATTAGTGCTTCACCTATCGCGCAGGATCTACGTCATCGGAACACCGCACCACTATACACCGAACGAGAGAATGAAGAGTTTAGAGAAACTCCGACGGGACGAGTACTTGGCGAACCGAACCCGCGGGTTTGGAATACGCGGACGGAGCGCCGACCCAGTTCGACGGAGAACTTCCGGGTTAAACCGGAAGAGGGATCATATGAGAGACAGCGGATTACTCAGATAGAGCCGACTATACAACAGAACCCTAGCCAGGAATTTATTACGAGGGATGAGTTAAGTGCTAGTTTAGCGCAAGCTATATCGCCGCACATCCAACCTATAACGGACATGCTTAGCAACCTACGGTTAAAGGAAGCAGCCCAGGTAAGAAGTAATTCTAATCCTAGCAGGCCTGAGTTAGATAAAGTCCAGCCTAGTCAACGAGTACGCATATCGGAGGAGACTATACCACATAGACCTCAGGTAAGGACGCCTGTCCCGAATATCCATAATCCCAATTTCGAAAATTCGGCTGAGAAATTTATTGAGGAAGCTTGGGTCAGGGCCTCGGCGCGCAAACCATCGCGAGCGCTAAGGACTGACACTGAGTCAAGCGATGAAGAGGAAGACATGAGACGTCAGAAGTCCCGAAACTATAAGGAAAGAAGGACGGACGCGGAGCAGGTAAGTTGGAACCACCGGGAAAGGACCAGACTTAACAACCCTGCGGAACTAAACCATTTGTTAACCCGGAACGACGCAACCCTTAGGGACATAGGTAAGTTTGCTGCTAGGCAAGGACTGCCGACGCAACAACCCCAGAAGTTTATGGGCAACCATAAGCACTGGAGGACCTTTAAAACCTATGTCGACGAGCAGCTAACCAACAGCACCTTTACTCCCAACGAGAAGTTCAACTATTTGCTTCAGATGCTCCATCGAGAACCTAGAGCCATTGCTGATAACTTCGTCGGCAATGAAAGGGCATTCGAGTTAGCGATGAAGACGCTTAGCGACATCTACGGGAATAAAACCAAGATGGCGCAGTCGATAGTAGAAGACTTGGGTAAGGGCGGAAGGATTACAACTCCGTTAGAGCTGTTGAACTTAGCGAACGCTATTTCGAACGCATTGGACATCTTGAGGACGGTGAATCTACCTCATCATGGTGATCACGCCGAAGTTTTGAAAAGCGTAATAAGACGTCTAAACATGCGTTACCGACAGAAATGGCGTAAATTAGAGAATAAGTTGGAGGGCCAAGGTAAGGTGTTGACACTTCAGCACATTCATGACATGATAGCCACAGACGCAGTAGCAGAGATGAAATCAAACTTCTCAGAGGAGAATATGAGGGAGTCTAAACCTGTTACCGGTAAGTCTATGGTAAGTTTTGACGATGACAGGACCACTGTGACATTTAACTCAGTAGACAGATATAATTCGAGTACCCCAGCCTTTAGATCAGACTCGCGAGTATGGTCAGGTGAGCGGTTAGATAGACCTAGGTTGAAGCAACAGGAGTTGCCGGATGGATTTGTAGGTTGCCAATACTGTTTACTAAAGGAGGTAAGATCTGACGACCATAAGTTAGATAGTTGCAGACGGTTCAAGGAATTAAATTCGGAACAGAGAAGAGTTCAAGTGCGGACGTTGGACACCTGTTGGGCATGTCTTGCGCCAGGTCATGTACGGCGGCAGTGCCCGAACAGCAAGGACGGATGCATGGAATGCGGCAGACTACATCACAAGTTGCTACATGCGGATTTCCATACCCCAACGGACCGTTACTTACAGCGAAATCCTCACAGGAAGGGGAGCAAAGAACCCGTATCGATAAGGAGGAATACGTACACTGGCATCCAGGACGATGGTTACCAACCAGGTTCGTCGGACGAAGATGGCGAGTCGAGCGCGAGAGAAGTGACCTGCCAAGGTTTTACTGCGGATAGTTCATCGACCAGCGCACGGACGTATTTATCATCGGCCACGTCGGAAATATTTAGCGTGATTCCGGTGAAACTTACCGGCGATAAGGGATCGAAACGAATATATGTGATGTTGGACACTGCGTCCACATTATCATATATCGACGAGGAAGTGGCGAGAGCTGTTTCTAGCTTCCAGGACGCCGAGGAAATCCAAATAGAGTTGAAGTCTATGCATGGGGTAGGAGACCTCAAGGGACACAGAATATCTGTAGAACTAGATTCCCTACTTCCGAGAGACCAACATACTCGACAAGAACGGAAAGCTTTGCCATTGGACGGATTCAAGTGTCTAGCTATGAAGGGATTCGGCAGGCAGTTAGGTAAGGTGCCGCCGATGAGTCCCATAGCACAGGAGTATTTTGACAAGCTCAGGATACCCAGACACCAGGTAGGTTATAGGAATGTTTCTATGTTAATTGGTGCAGAACAGCTGATCGCACACCAAATATGGGAAACGAGACCAGCTGAGCCGCATGTCAATGGACCACATGCCCATAGGACCATACTAGGTTGGTATACAAGAGTACCCATGTCTTATGAGTTTACGGGTGGCGACAAGCCAATGAACAGATACGACGAATTACAGCCTATAACTCAACCACCGTTAGTAGAACCACCAGACATAGACGAGTTTAGGAGAACCTGTATTGACCACTATAGTGACTTTAGCGAATCGGACGAGGAGTTGATTCCCGATAATGTTAGGTTGTCGGAACCACTTCACAACGACCGGACAGATAGTGAACCCGAGGACTACTGTTATCAGACCCGTGGGTCTGGTTCAGCGGCCCACGCTACCTATTTGACTAACGTTTTGACTTATACAGACATAGTGGAGGGTCAAGTGGCTAAATATCGAGACCTAGACATTTTCCAATACAGTGAGGAGGAGCTACAGAAGGAATTGATACGCCAGGACCTCGAGACAGGAGCCAGAACCGTCGAATGGCTGGATAGGGACGCAATGGAACCCGGTGGATATGACCTAGCCATGTCTACTGATGAGAAACGGTCGTTGGAGATGATGGAAGACACCATACGTCTACTACCGACTGGACATTTTGAAGTTGGAATGTTGTGGCGTCGACAACCACCTAAGTTGGAGAACAACTACAACTTAGCCTTGAAAAGATTAAACGGAGTAAGGGCTCGGTTGTTGAGGAATCCAGGTATTAGGGAGAAGTATTGCGCCCAGATCAACAACTATTTCGCCAAGGGATTTGCTGGGAAGGTAGAGGACCCTGACTTAGTGACAGACCAGACTTATTACCTTCCACACCACTACGTGACTCACCCTGACAAGCCTGACAAAGTCCGAGTAGTCAACGACTGCGCAGCAGTCTATAGAGGTATGTCCCTGAATTCAGAGTTGATGGATGGTCCCAACCTGAATAACTATTTGATTGGAATACTGTTGCGTTTTAGACAGCGGCGATTCGCATTTACTTGTGACATCGAGGCGATGTTCCACCAGGTAAGAGCCTGTAAGGCAGACCAGGATAGCCTTCGATTTCTCTGGTTTGAGAATGAAGACTTATCCGGCCCAGTGGTTACATACCAAATGTACGTTAGGATATTTGGCGCCCGCGATAGTCCAAATGGCACGCTGTTTGTTCTAAAGAAAACGGCAACAGCCCAGATTGGTAAGTATCCAGTAGAAGTGATCGAGTCCATCTTGAGAAACTTCTATATGGACGACGGATTGGTGTCCAAGGACACGGCGGAACAAGCCATAGAAGTGGCTCACGGCCTGCAGGAGTGCTTGGCTACAGGGGGTTTTCCTCTGACCAAGTTCACTACTAATTCGGAGGCCCTATTAGAGTCGTTCCCGGTAAAAGATCGCGGGAGCGGAGACATTGAATTGGGGGTAGAACCAATCCCCATGGCGCGAGTACTGGGACTCGCTTGGAACCCGAACTCAGATAAGTTCCAGGTAAGAGTTAGATTTGAGCCCAGTAGCCCAGACAAAATTTTGACTAAGAGAATTTGCTTATCGACATTGAGTAGACTATTTGACCCGATGAACTTTATCAGTCCGGTTATATTACAGGCACGAGCGTGCATGAGGAAAATTTGGTTGTCCGACTTAGAGTGGGACGAACCAATATCTCCTATACATGCAAAGCAGTGGAGAGAGTGGGAAGCCGAGTTGCATCTATTGAAAAATATAGATGTGCCCCGATCCTACTTTCCGAATCAGCTGGTATTTCCAGCTGATCTCGAACTCCATTTATTTAGTGACGCAAGTGACACCGGCTTTGGTATGGTAGCCTACCTTCGCCGAGAGGTAAGTCAGGACAAGTTTGAGACGGCCTTTGTGACTTCTAGATCAAAGACAATGCCGGTCAAATACATGACCGTCCCTCGTGCAGAGTTACAGGCGGCTGTAGTTTCGGTCGAGGTAAGTAAGCAAATAACAGAGGAATTAGACACGACATTGACCTTATTCTATTGGACGGACGCATCCTTGGTGTTAGTATACATTGCGGCCGACAATATTGCACTAAAGACATTTGTGGCCAATAGACGCGCTCAGATCGTTGATTTTTCGACGAAGGAACAATGGAGACATTGTCCGGGAGTGTTGAACCCGGCCGACATAACTTCGAGAGGTGCAATGCCGGCGGAATTCTGTCAGGAAGAGTCGCAGGAGTTTTGGTTGCATGGACCTGATTTTCTAACGAGGACACAGGAACATTGGCCAGAGCGACTAAAGATAGTGACCAATCCGATGCCTGAAGATGCAGAAGTCAAGGTGGAGAAAGTCTCTAAGTCAAAGTCTAAAGCCAAACTTAAGTCATTGGAGCGGCCTGAAGAGTCATTGGAGCGGCCTGAAGAGTCATTGGAGCGGCCCGGAGACCTGTCAGACCAACAGACTTACGTGACTACTAGGTCCGGAAGGGTAAGTTATGACATCAAACCACCCTTACAGACTAAACCGGAGTCACAATTGGTAAGTGACGGACAGAAAATGACCGACACAATGGATCCTTTGGTTTCCAAACCTGCGGGTTTGGATTCAAAACTTCCATTAATTAGCGGACAACCGTCGCTGGCATTAGAGTCATGCAGTATTTATGACAAATTACTAAATTCGTCTGCCTCTTGGCTGACAATTTGTAAAAGAACTGCGTGGTTAAGCCGATACGTTTCGTACCTTTGTTTAAAACATTCGAAACATTTGAGAGAACCATTGAGCACCAATAGTGAGCGAATTCGGAAATTGAAACAACCTCTGACAGAGGATGAGATTGATCAAGCGGAATTAAAGCATTTGAAACATTATCAGATGTGTGCCTTCCCAAAAGAATTCCATCTATTATCGGCTCAACGACCAGTTCTCTATAAACCCCTTAGAAAATGGAGTCCATTAATCCATAAGGGTTTAATTTGTCATAGATCGAGAATCCAAACTGTCGACATAAACTCACAGTTTCGGTTCCCAGTGATAATCCCTAGTCACCCAATAGAATTGCAAAGAGCGATTCTATGGGATATACACAAGCGGTTGCATCACGCGGGAAAGTTACACTGTCTGTCGGCAGCGAGACAGCGATTCATTCTATTGCAGCCAAGCAGGGCAGTAGGCACTATGTACGACGCCTGTCTGGTTTGCAAGAGGGTGAACGCCAGAGTATTGGAACAGGAGATGGCTGAACTCCCGGAAGCGAGAGTGCAGGCATATGACCCACCCTTTACGAACACAGGGGTGGATTGTTTTGGTCCGATTGAAGCAAAGAGTGGACGGCTGACCCACAAGCGATGGGGTCTGCTACTGACATGCATGGCTAGTAGAGCCATACACATCGAGCGTGTGGCAGACATGTCGACCAAATCTCTGCTCCTGGCCTTAAAGAGATTTATGGCCAGGAGAGGACTAGTAAAGGCGTTCTACTCCGATAAGGGTACAAACTTTGTCGGAGGGAATAGCGAGTTGAACGCGGCTCATAAAGTAGCACAGAATAAGGAAATTTCTGCAGCACTTTTGCCGCAACGAGTAGAGTGGAGATTCAATACTCCAGAGAGTCCTTGGAGAGGAGGAAGTTGGGAGCGTTTGGTTCGCTCTGTGAAGCAGGCCATTGCCAAAACATTGCCTGTAAATAAACAACTTACCGACGACGAACTGGTCACAGCTTTCATTGAAATCGAGCATACCCTAAACTCGAGGCCGATAGCTATGTTGCCAGACGGTGTTGCATTAACGCCGAATCATTTGCTAATGCAGAGTCCAGCATTTCTTGTGCCGGCATCAGAACCCATTAGTGCCGACCTATATAGTCGTAAAGGCTGGAAAGTAACTCAATTTGTGGCGTACACATTCTGGGAATATTGGCGGGAATACTATCTTCCCACCATATCTACCAGAACAAAGTGGTACAAGACGGTTCGGAGTCTCCAAAGGGGAGATTACGTACTGATAACCGAACCTATTGTCAAGAGAAAGTATTGGGAGACTGGAGTGATCTTGCACACACACCCAGACGTGCAAAACAAAGTGCGCACAGTCACTGTGAAAATTAGGTGCAAGTGTCCGCACCCAAAAAAGTGTAAAACTAATGGTTTACACACCTTGGACCGACCGGTCCAAGATATCGTGTTATTAGAGGAGACACGTATCGAGACGGGAGATTATAATTTGTCTCCTGCCTCAAAACTGAATTAGTGTTGGACGCAACTCACTTCGTATGCATTCCTCGTATGCAAATACAAGGAAATGCATAGGAGCGGGGTTGTGGTGATTTGCGTTGAGTTTTGTCTAGTGGGTATCAAAACAAAAATTTTATTTTCAAAATTTTTGGAAAATTAGAAAATTTTAAAAATTAGAAGTGAACCCAAGACAATTCCAGACGCTGTGTATAGACGCGTTTTAGAATTCGTCTATAGAAAACAGTAATTTGAAAAGTCGTGAAGCCTGGAAAATAGCATTTAGAAACCATGGTGACGGCTATATTACGTAGGAGTGTAAATTGAGTTTAGCAACTTCCACAGATTGGTGCCAACAGTGCAACTAAGGTGCTAAAGGTTAGTAGCACCAGAGGCGTACATGGACCCCACTCAGTAGTTTGCAGTGATGTGTGATGTTCGATTATCAAACCTGTGGGTTTGGTATAGTCGAGTATTGTGGCTATAGTCCTTTCTAACTACTGTAGTTTAGTACGAGTAATGGGAGTAGTTTGGGCATCAAAAAGTGAGTTGGTCACGGCCAGTTTATCTCCAAAGTTTTTGCGCTATGCATGGGAATAGGTTAGAGGATAGTTAGGAAGAGACGGGATCTAGAGAGTCGAACCTGAACTGCTGGAAGGCAGCTGGAAGGGGGGTTCGGGAAGTCTGTCCTTCGGCGACATCTAACTGATTACCCACAGTGTAATTGGTTTGCGTAACGGAACACTTATTGGGATATATATGTGTATGTATACGCGGGCATAATGGAGAAGGATATTAGAGCGCAACCGCGCAGAGGATTTACTGCCAGAGAGGAGGCGGAGTTACCATTCGCGCGACCGGGATGTAAAGATTCGAACGTTTACTACCATGGGCGGTCGGTGATGGAGCTAAATGGGAAATACAAACCCACGATTCCCGACCGACTAGACGAGCAACATCCGGAACCGATATTAACGCGATGTCCAGCTCACCAATTCCTTAGATATAACGAGGGAGGTTACCCGATGAGCAACCCGATGATCAGTATCGACTTCAGCGGAAAGCGACCTCCGAGACCCATTACGCCGACCGTTACGACATTAGATCCGTATACGGAGATTAAACCCTGTTCGACACCCAGTTTGATAGAGACGGCAGCGGCCATTTCGCTGTACCGAGCCTATAAGGATCTAGAGGCGCGGCGCGAAGCGGCGCGGGACTCGGGTACCAAACCCGCGGGTTTGGAGCTCTCGAGTCCCTGGACTGCGTTTACTTCACTTCACCAGGAGAGGAAACTCACGCCTGAGTATCCAGACGAGATTCGCGCCGTCCATCCGTCTACTAACTATACCCACGATCCACGGTTTATACGATATTTACTCCAAATTATTTCGGGAAGTTTCGACGCACGCATTATTAAGCCCGAATATGTCCAATCCTTTATATATCATCGTCGCTCTGATATATACGTCTAGATTTATTACCCAGCGCACAATTGGCGGCCTAAGGAGACTCGTTTGGGGTCATTGACCTCTGAACGAGTGGAGGATCAGGACCGCCGCGCCCACAGCGACAACAGCCGGAGCTCACAGCTCGCGGCAAGTACCAGAAGGAGGAGTCCTTGGCAAGCGTCAAGCCAAGGACGAGCAGTTCCATTCGACGGTTGAAGAAAAGGAGTTGGCGGAGGCGCCCACAGGGACACGGCAAATGGGACGAGGCCGAGGGAGGAGCACCAGTCAGGAGATAGTCGGTGCCCAGGGAACGTCGTCGCCGGTTCCGGGAAGTGTGACGCCTCAAGGACGCCGTCAACAGAGTCTACAGGGGGTAGACTGGTGTATCTGGGGAAGGGACAAACGAGAGGAGCGAGCCCGAGAGACCCAGGAGCTAGCCGATGAGACTATAATATCACGGAGCGACAGACTCTAGACATATACATCATCGTCGCTCTGATGTATATCGTAGGTTTTGATCAATCATTCGACTGGACTCATATACACTAGTCGTATCCATATTTTAGAGTTTTATTTTCGAAGGCCGAAAAATATTGAAAGGAAATAATTTTATTTTATAGTCCGTTGGAAATATGATTTTGAGCCTATATTATATTTGATTTTGTGTATATGACTTTATTTGCTCTAAAGTTTATTGAAAGAGGCAAAGGAAGTGATTGGGGAGACAAACCCGCGGGTTTGGCTTACTCCTTTCACTTACCTGAGCAATCATCAAACCAAGATGATTTGCGTTTTTTATAAGAAATTAAGTAAAGTCCGAAAATGAAAGAAATTATTACGTATTTTATATTTAATTTGATTATCGGCCTTTAATGCAATTTAGTTAAAAATTTAGCCTCAAATACGTTTATATTTAGTTTATCTTGTTAATGTTGATCGTTAATTTGAGATGGGAAATGGGGGACATTGTCCTAGCCATGTTCCATTTCAATATGTAGACCGTCAATTTGTAAATAAATAAAGGAAGTAATATTTTTGTAAATTTAATTGTGTATGTAGTAATCATTATGTAGAACGAACGAGAAACAATATTTTGTAAATTTAATTTGTATGTAATTCATTATGCAATATCTATGGCAATATTTGTAAATAGTAGAATTATTATGTTATTTAGATTGGTTGGAAGAAATTTATTTTGTTTTGTATACATCACCTTATACTCTTCTACAATTGGAGGGAAACATTATATGATTTCCCTTGGAGCGGTGTTACGGTATATGGCGCTGTATCCATAATATTAGTCCGTTATGCAGTATGCAATATTAGTCCGTTATACTGTACGTAATATTAGTCCGTTGTGCAGCATAATATTTTAGATAAGGCATAATAACGCAGTGGTATTTAGGTAGGGAAATCAAAACGCCCATATATTTTGCATCCATTCATTTTGTATAGTATGTAGCCCTACCTACGTAATTTTGTATTAGGTTATATGTAGATAGTTCCAGGGTAAGTTTATTCGGACCCTGGATTCCGTGCTTGCTGATATTAGCTTTAGTAGGGCTAGCATATAGGGACGCTGTCCTGGCCATTCAGCAGCCAGAGACGTGAACCATTACCATATATGGTAATAATTCGAGGAAAGGGAGCAAATAGGGCTACAATCCGGCCTCCTTATTGGACTAGCTGCTTCCAGGTTGGTCTAGTGCTAGCACGGACTGGAGAGCCAATAAGAAAGCGATTGAGTCACCCTATTGCATCACCCCATCCGGATCACCTATAAATTGGCGGTGTGCCGGTAGAGCCTCTCTCTTATCACATGACACCTAGCCCTAGCACCTGTCTTACTGTTTTCTTGATACTCGTATTTTCTGCAATTTGCTAATTTGATTAATTTCTTGAAATGATTTGCTAGTGCGATTACTTGCTTGTGTTTCTCAATAATTCCTTCGATTACTGCTAATTACAATTGAACTATGATTTCTACCCCTTGATTGATGGTTCTATGTGATTCTTTCTGCGCAATAACCCCAAGGGATTCCTGAGACTGTCGGACTTTGTGATTTGCATGCGCCGCTACGGTAGCTATTAGCATCATGGAGGGCTAAGGCGCCAGTGGGCGGTGGGCGCATCGGGGGGTTGAGCGACTAGGAGGGAGCGGAGGATTCAAAGGCGAGCAACGCTGGCGGGGGGTCACCGTTGCGGTCGGGCAATTTGCATTGTAGCGTGGGGGCAGCTCGCTGGTACAGTAATTAGGGGGCTGATGATCCAGGTTTTGTCTCTATTTAGTATTAGGGGGGCAGGAATTGGGTTAGTTAGGAAGCCTAGATGTACCCGGGAGAGGTCTGCGTGCTTTACAATTGCGAATTGCATGTATTGCGAATTATTATATTGTGCTGTGTAATTGCTAATTGCGTGCATTGCGGATTGTACAATTGTGAATCGCGCATTGCGAGATGTGATTGCTGACGCTGATTGGTGTGTTACTAAAGTGTGCCTAAGATTACGAAAGCTTAGATAGGCGCTCTTTTCCCTTTGATTGATTTCTATCTCTTAGTTTACTGTAAATAATTACTGATTAGGTCAAAGTAATACAGTATTTTACGCTGTTACATATTTGTGACTGTAATTAATTAGTAAAATTAAGAATTAGTACGCAGCATAGCGGAGAGTAGCTAAGGTAATAATTAGAGTACCGTAAACTATTCACGCTGAGCGGTTATTTGAATTAGCGGGCAATAAGCTAGATAGCAGTATTCAGTACGCAAAACGCATTAGTAATTTGCTGGCCTAAAGCCAGCCGCAGACAAGTTTAGTCCCACTATAGGTATTAGCCCTAATAAAAACTGTACCACTTTGATTATTTTAAATATTCTCGCATTCACACATTCCGTTAGGGAACCCCCAGTATTCGCGATTAGAAAAGACGTAGGCATTGGCGTACTTTAACAGTAAGATTAGGCGTAAGAATATACTCTGAGTGTAAAACCTCTCACACTCGTTTTAAGTCAGCTTAGGGAGCCGATTCGGGTTTGTTGTTTTGGTTATTCCCGCGTGGCTCATATATTCGAACAGTTAGCTCTCTATCGAGTAATTGGTAGAGAAAGGAACAAGAAATTAGCAGGAGCCGTAGAAAATTAGTAAAACATATTAGCGGACGGCAGGTTAGCGCCATCTAACGGTAAGTAGCGGTTTTGTATTTAGCAGCCCCTCACATTAGCAATAATACGCTCCTGATTGCCCTGTCTAATAAATAGAGCAGTTTTGTGTCTTTATTGGTTAGGCCGGGGTAGTTTGTTTAACAAACTGGGTAACTCAATGTTATCTGCACTGGTTAACACTGGTTAACTGGCCCATACTGTGCAACTTAACTTAACATTACTGCTTTGCTGTCGGTTATTCATTATATTTGTTGATGAATTATTATATTTGGAATAACGAGAAATAACCCCGAAACCCAATATTCTTGATATACCGAAGGTAAGAGAGAAAGGTTACATATAACGATTGTGACTTATGTTAAAGTGGTTTGAAGTGAATCTAATGTTATTTGATAGACCCTACATGATTCGGTCCGTGTTCCTTTTATATGTGACTAAAATCAGTGAAGATCGGCAGATCAGTGTGCAGTATTGTGCAGCATTGTGTATGAGTGAGACTGATAACGAAGCATTTCCTAAAGAATGCGCCATATATGTGAATTGTAACTAAGCCATATCGTTGTGAGTAGTTTAAGTCATAACTCTGTTTATATAGATAGAGCGCCACGTCCTAAAGGAACTGTTAATATTCCCCGAAGGTGAATAATATTGTCAGAGATTATATAATACTGTCAGTCGAATAATACATTAGGCTTACATAGCAATACGATTAAGCCGTCGAAGTCAATCTCCCGGGTATATCCAACGGGTGAATGATCGCGCACAGATTGGTTTCAACTAGTGTAGTGAATCAAATACTTGTTAGAGGCTAAAGCGATTTATTATCTAGAAGACATCCTAATTTGGCGGGTTAAATTGCCAAAGGTCTGAAAGCGCGAACAATAACGGATATAGCTTCTTTATTGCAGTAAGCAATAAAGTTGAAAGTACCGGTCAACCGGTAAACCTGAACGGTACTTCAGTAGGTCAGTAGGCCCAACCGCCAGAACCGGTACTGCCGTAGGTCCGTAGGTCCAACTGCCAGAACCGGTACTTCTGTAGGTCCGTAGGCCCAACTGTCCTAACCGGTACTTCCGTATAAGTACATTAGTATTATTCGATTTGATATATTGTATATTGTAGGCTGCTAAGGGATTAGGGATTGATCACCCCTTATTCCTTTGTATGGTTTACTTATTTCTGTCAGTTTTATTTATTTGTAGGCCAGTATTGAACAGAAGGCGTGTAAGCCTGATCAGATTGTACAGACAATTTGTAGGCTGAGCTGTTGTCTGATTGTTGTTAAGTCTGAACGGATTGCAGTGTGTGTAGATCACCTGTCCGATAAAGAACGGTTAGGAAGTAGGGGCAGCCAATACTGTAAGGTAAACCCCCAACTAAAGAATAAGTCGTACTACTGGGTTAGAACGCACACAACCTAATCATTTCGGAGTCTGCATGTCCTGTAGTTTATTTAGGCTTGAGAGTAGTCTGCCATCGTTTAGTCTGTACTTTGTTTGTGTAAGTCTGTACGGGTAGCGTATAATATTTATTTAGATAATATGTAGGCTGGATAGTTGTCTGGCTGTTATTAGGTCTGAACGGATAGCAGTGTGTGTAGAGCCTCTGTCCGATAAAGAACGGTTAGGAAGTAGGGGCAGCCAATGCTGTAAGGTAAACCCCCAACTAAAGAATAAGTCGTACTACTGGGTTAGAACGCATACTACCTAATCATTTCGGAGTCTGCATGTCCTGTAGTTTATTTAGGCTTGATAGTAGTCTGTCAGTGTTTGGTCTGCATTTTGTTTGAGTGGTTTGTACGTGTAGTGTAATATTTATTATTCAGAGTTTATGCGATTATTCGCAACATTCATTCCCCAAGTTTGTTCCTACAATAATTGTGTTTGTTATACATACCACTATAGTTAAATTAACCCCGGTACTACACGGGCTGCTTGGCGTAGGTAAAGACTGGTGATTTTGTGCACCGGTCACTCCAGCAGATGCCGTGGTTCTTTTAGCTGTTCAAGTATATTTAACTACTGATTATATGTTATACAAGTACTCGTACCTAATTTAGGGTTTAGTGTACAGTGCTTTCCGAGAGTAATTAGTGTAGGCATTATATTTGTGTTGTAAAGTGGTTGATAGGCACTTTCGATTAGCTCTATTAACTTCTAGGTAGGAACACTCCGTGATACATAACGTAGTACCTATAGCGATACGGCTATAGGTCGTCAGGCGGTGGTATTTTCCTATCTGGACAACGCAGTATATTTACTACTACTTATTATTTTCAAATACCGTAGTACCCTGTCCGTTGTAATAACCAGATATTCTAACCCTTTGTTAGGCTGGTTTGTAGACTTCTTGTAAAATTACCCTAAAAATTCGTATTTGTGTATTTGTAATTAAATTTTTGTGTTTATTTAGAGATTGTAATCTCACCCGAATTGTACGTAATTTGTAGTATTAAGTAACTTAGGTAAATTAGCATTATTTGTTTTAGTGTCCTATAAGTAACACTTCACTGAAAGCGCACCGCTTTGTGTAGTGATTACTCCCCAGAAATAATAACATTTATTTCAACATTGACAAAACCCGTTAAACGGGTATATATATATTATAAATCAACTCAAACGATTTATAAATAGTAGGCCTGCCATACAACAATTAGGTCTCAATATCAGTTGGACTACTGCTTAAATAACGGCAATAAAGTAAGTTAAGGTAACCAAGTAACCCTTAAAATTCAGAAATTTAGTTATTTAAAATAATTGATATACCGGTATTTACAATAGGCTTATTATATTTATTTCTATAAATTTTAGGTTGAAATCATACCGGTATTCTGTAATTAATTCTAGTTTGTAATTATACTTATATATATACACTATAAGTGTAAACTGCATACCGGTATTTACGATAGGCCTATTATCTTTATTTCTATAAATTTAGGCTGAAATTATACCGGTACTTTATAATTAATTCTAGTCCAGAATTATACTTATATATGCTACAAACTGTAAGCTGTATACCGGTATTCCCGATAGGCCTATTATATATTTATATATATTTGTGCTAAAATTATACCGGTATTCTGTGATAAAACTAGTCTGTAATAATACTTATATATACTATAAGCATACCGGTATTCTAATATATTATATATATCACGCTACGCTGAGTAGCAGTATCGGTAATTAATTACTAGGCTAGCAGTTAATACTGAATTACTAGACTTGCTTAGACTGTAATATAGCAGTAGGCATCCAACTGTACAAACAAACATGTCTGACACAAGGCAAACTCTGTCAGATAGTCTCCTAGAAACAACAGTCTGTTTATCAGATAGGAGTATAGAGAATCCCAGACCGAGGTCTGAAACCCCTCCTACTGTAAGAAAGACAACCCCTACAGTAGCTGTGTCAGAACCTAGGTTAGTAGAAGCAATTTCGCAATTCGCGAAGTTAGTGAAGCGCCGTAGGTCTATCATCGGTACTCGGGCCCAAGTTAAGCGGGATCAAGAAGCAGCTGCCAAACAGCAGCAACCTCCTAGCCAAGAACCTAGTTCTCAGCGGCCCGAGAGCTCCAGTAGTTCGGGTGCTGTTGAGCGGACGCCCGAACGCGGAGCGAAGATGGCGGATACGGTTTATGATGAACGGCCAACCTATGAAGAATCAACCGACGCCACTTCTTCTCAAGAAGAAAGCGAAGGGACAGCGGAGGGGCCGCGAAAGAGAGATGCCATTGACATCTATCTGTCAGACTATCAACGTTTTTTAGGTGATGACGAGTTGAGGAGAAGGCTGGAGGGGCTTAGCCCTAATAGTGAAGGAACCAAGCTTGTGCTGGACGCAATCGATGCGGAAATGTTAGCGGCGAATCAAGCTAAATTCGATGAACAACTCCGCATCGCTAGAGAAAAGGAAGAACAAGTAAGGAAAAAACGTATAGAAGACAGAAAGATAGCAGCCGTGGCAGAGGCAGAAAGAAAAGCGACCTTGGCAGAAGCAGTGGCAGAGGCAAAAGCGGCAGCAGCAGAAGCCGAGGCAAAGGCAAAAGCGGCAGCGGCAGAGGCAAAAGCGGCAGCGGCAAAAGCGGCAGCGGTGGCGGAAGCAGAACGGAGAGCGGCTGAAGAGATCACCCAACTGGAGTTGGAAAATCTTCAAGAGAATCAAGACTGCATAAATAAACAGTTAACAGCTAGTAATATGCAGATGATGAATCGATCTACTCCCAAAAGACAAGGTTATACATCATCTGAGGAAGGCGATACCACCGATACTGAAGGCAAAGGAAATAGATCTCGTCTAAGCAGACGTAAAAGAACATTCCACCGTCAGAAATTGCCTGATTTGCCTCCAGCTGTTAGACGGCAACTAAATAACACCAACTTAGGTAGTACAGAGCCCACAGACCAAAAAATTAAAATAGAAAGACTCCCTACTATAGTAGATGAGGCTGAAATAATTAGGCCTGTTCTTGAAATCACCCCTTCGGTGATAGACACACCTGTGCTCCCTGAAGCTACCTCTAAATTCCCTCTGCACAGCACTAAGCTACCTGTGCCCAGTAGAACTGCCCAGGAGACAGTTCAGGTCCTGGACCCCGAGCGAAATATTCATAATTTGTCGCCCGTTGTCCCTCGTCCGCCCGCTACAACGTTGGCGACTCCCGCTTCGGCGGTCGAATGGGTGGACGAGAGACGGCGGGGGATGGATCTCCTGCTCGGGCAGATGCAGGAGACTGTTCAGCAATTCAAGGGCACAGTAAGGGAAAGTAGGCTAGAGTTGCAAGAAGTGCAGCAAAGTATCGCGCTAGAACGCGATAAATTAGTGAACACACAAAAGGGTATACCACCACCCCCTGTAACAATGTGTCAACCCGTTAGGTCTGAAGTATCCCATGCGCAAGGTGTGGAGCCTACACGCATCTATACTGCTAGCGAAATAGAAACTCCTATAGTAAACCCTATTAAGGGTAATTATAAACCTGTTGATAATGATATCTCATCTAGACTTGATAATAATCCGAGAAACTTATATACCGATAATTCTCTATTCAATAATACGATGGCTCAAGAAAGTTTTACACGCCAAATGGCTAGAACCGAAGCCCGACAAGCGGTAAAGGTTGGAGAGATCGTCAAGTTCAATGGAGATGAGATGAAATGGTTACCTTTTAATGAATATTACAAAGATAACATACAGAACTCTGTACTATCTAATGGAGAGAAACTTAGATTCCTCATCGAGTGCTTGGAAGGATCTCCCAAGTTAATGGCGTTAAAGTTTATTGGACATCCAGACGGATTAAGACAAGTTTGGGATACACTAAACATCAGGTATGGTAATAGGAATAACATAGCTGGGTATTTGTATGCAAAGTTGGTAGCGCCCCGAAAGTTTATTAGCAACGGGATTATAGAGTTTTCCGATGAAATTCAGGAGATCTGCAGACAATTAGATTGGCTAGGTAAGTCTCATGAGTATCAGAGTGCTATGGTTATTAGAGCAGTGGCTTCTACTTTACCGAAGGGTGGAGTAGGTACACGCTGGGATAAGAAAGTGTTATATATGATGGAACAACAACGACGAGACCCTACCATGACTGATCTCATGTCATTCTTAGATAGAGAAGTGAAATTACAGCTCCTAAGGCAGTCCAGAGAGAAGACATTGGAAAACAAGGTAAGTGAGAAACCCGTTTCTAGGAGAAGGGTAACACCAATGTGTTATACAGACGACGGCGAAAGCCAAACCTCTCAAGGAGAGGACAGCGGGAAAGACACTGAAAGATCTTATTATGTCAATAAAACGCCTAAAGACCAGGTAAGTAAATCCAAGTCTCGACCCAATGACAGAAGGGAACCGGTACAAAAAACCCCTCCTACGTCTCCTAAAAGAATTCAGGTGAGAAAGCCCGAGGAAAGAACAAGTGTGCACCACATAGCACAGGTTAAAGTAAGTAACATCAAGCCGAAATGTGTGCTGTGCGACGGGCCCCACCGTTTAAATGCGTGTGATAAATTCCTGAGGAAATCACTAAAGGATAGACGTGAAGTCATGTGGGATAAGCGGTTGTGTTATAATTGCCTCAGACGAGGACACCAACGGCGAACCTGTTACTCCGACGCAAGGTGTGCAAAGTGCGGCGCAAAACATCATATCTTGTTGCACACGGAATTCGAACGAAACAGCCCGAGTCAGGTAAGTGAGTCCGAACTACATGTCCAATTCAGTGATGTGAACGACACTGATCAATCTGAGATGGAAGGATTCTATACGGACGAGTTCTCCGACCAAAACGAATCCTGTTACCTAATAAACACCACCGCAGTGTATCGAGCACTCATGCATGAGAAAGACACAGACAGCGACCTTACCTTAACTACTTCTGATCAACAACCATCTTGGAAAGCGCCAACTTCCAATATAGGAATCCGAGAATTTCCTGTAGTCCAGTTACGGGTCCACGGACCTCAGAAGAGCTATATAGTGAACGCCCTCCTGGACTCCGGTAGCACAGGAACATTCATCGATAAAGAACTAGCCGAAGTCATCTTTGCTGGACAACCCAAGTTCCGAACCAAGCTAAACATGTCAGGGATCATGCAGGTTTGGAATTCTACTGTAGCTGCCGACTATTATATAGGTGAGTTGTCCACTCCACAGGATAAACTAGGAGAATACAGTATAAGGTCAGTCAAAATGGTGGCAATAAAGAACTTCGCTACCACCCAAGTGGAACCTTATAATTGGGACGAAGATGATCATGCCCAACAACTTAACATCCCTAGATTCGACACCGATTATCCTGGAGTACAAATATTAATCGGTCAAAACGCGCATGAGGCGCTGGAGACATTGGAGAAACGACCTGCTCAACCGCAACCACTTCAGACCTATGCGGTAAGAACTAGAGTAGGTTGGTACCTTACTGGACCTTCCCGAAGAACGCTCAGAGAAAGACTGCTTCAAGATCGCGTCTGCCAGGTGAGTGAATGGGAAGATGATACTAGTGAGGGAGACGACCCAACTGAGGGAACACCATACTCCTCAGATAATGACGATATTAGCTCCAATGTAGATCAATGGAGATATTGCCCCAAGAAGTTTAATCCAACTGACATCGCTTCCAGAGGAGCAACTCCTCAAGAACTGACAGATACTACAGACCGGTTAGGTGAACCCGACTTCCTGAGTAAGGAGGATGAATGGCCTCCCCATCTTACTCCGACTGAGATTAGACCAGCCAAGGGAGCGGAGAAAGTTAAACCTAAAACCCGGACGGGTGGAGCGGAGTTATTTGAACCCGGGATAGATCTGTCGGTATTACATATTGCCAGGGACGACGCCGTGGATCTGGACCTCCCCACCGCGAGTGGATCCTTCATGAAGATCAGAGAGAGCGATTGGAGCTCTGGAACATCAGACGTCTCGCAGGGACTCTCACCTCTCCTGCAGGGAGCGACGGACCACTATAGCTCCTGGAATCGGCTTTGTAAGGCCGTCGTGTACTTAGAGCGATGTTTCTATCGTCACTATTCCAGGACGAAGAGGAAACCTGGAATTGTATTCGGGATGCAGCGACTCAATCGCCCAGCTGGTCGTTTGTGTTTACCGGAAGGGAATGGAGGACTCTCCGGAAACTGTGGAAGGCAAGATTCTCTTCCCACGACCACCTCCCTAATCCTTCAAACATCTAGGGACTCCATAACGTAACAACATATGGAGTGGGTGTGTGACTCTATTATTTTATATTATTTTATTATTTTTATATTTATGTATGTATTACTACGTAATTTTATTATAATCGTTTTATTTAATTTAGTAGAATCTTATTTAGCGATTATTTAGTAGAATAGTGCAATATATTCGTGTTTATTGCGTACGTAATTACGTATATATTATATTTAGTGCGACGGCAAGAAATAATTCTTTTCCTCTCTTCCTTACTGCCCGTATTACATTACAAATACGTGACTACAGTAAGATGAAATGTCCGTACTTATTAAAGTACAATAAAGCCACTACTATATTCAAGTATTATTGGTAGGCAGAGTATTAGGAATGCAAAGTTCAGATCCTCGTGTCTCGGCTAAACCAAGCTCTGGGTAGACCTTGGAAACGACTTGCCTCTTCACACTGACATTGCTTCGTGCGATATTGCTCTCATACCGTATATTAAATAATACATATAGTAGCGTGATGTCCCTTTAACAGTAGCGTATAACGCAAAATAAATCTGTTAAACCCTTTGACCATCTGCAATTCTAGTCGATTAAGATATCGCGGCACCCACCGATATACTTGAAAGACAAATTTTAGAATCAGTGGTTAACGTCCCCAGACAAGTTCTGGAATAAATTGGTGCCCATCTCAAATATTAATTATTTAATATTTGCAAATCTAATAAATCAAAATCTGTAAAATTCAGATCCTTCAACAATTCTAGTCAATTAAGATATCGTAGCATTTACCGATATTCTTAAAAAGACAATTGTCATAGAATTAAGGATCTTGTGTCCCCAGACATATTCTAGAATCAAAATATGTCCATTTAATTATTAAATAATAAAATTTCAGGGAATAATTTAAATTCATGCCTTTTAATGAATTTAATAAATTGCCATTTTTACGCAATTTATAACATTCCCAAAATTCCATTAATTAATAGATCACGGGAGCGGAGATTTATCTTATCATGCGTATGAGTGTGCGAAAGTCTCCCAAACATAGTCAATAGCCGATAAAATTCATAGAGTCATGTATAAAACAGAACATTGATCATTAAAGAATTACTATTAAATAACATCCCAGATCTGTATGCATTGGAATTACCCTAATTCTACCGCTAGCTTTGCATAATGTCACCATAGCAACAACCACGCTAGAATTAGAATTGAGTTAAAAGAACAATAGAAAGCTTGTCCCATTGAATAGCATAGGGAATAAATAGCGCACTGCTAGTATCCAAGGATACATAATAATACAGTGACATTCTGGAAGGCATTGACTAACGGACAAATGGCCCGAGTGTGTGTAATTTGTGACAAGTTGTGTGTGTGGTATTTGTGAGTTTATAGGCGAATGTTACTACTAAGGTGTGTTTACAGTAGCGAGTCGCAATTGTGAAAGTAACCCTAACTCTCCAGTAAGAACCTGAGGTGTATCTAAGCCTTTGGGACGGACAGTCGAGTGACTTGTGCCGGTTGTCGTTGTCGTTGTGCGGCTACGTCGTTGGCGAAAGTACAGCGGCGACGACACATCGGCGCTGAGGATCTCGCACTGTCCGGGGGCTGATTGGGGTAGGCAGCGACGCTCGCTAGCCTAAATATAAACTCATTATAATATGGATAAACTCATATATAGCAGATATGACGGAGTTGATAGAAGATGGTCTTGGTATCGGGGAGCTATATACTCTACTTTCAAACGTTTGTTGATAGCTTGACACGCGGTGATACTAGTCCAACTACTACGAAGGATGATGGTCGTTATATCGAACCTACGATTTCCTGGAAGTAACTTGCGCGTGAGTTGGACTGTGGAGAGTTCACCGCTCGCTGCGCGCATTGTAATGGTATGTATATGGACTTCTTAACCATTGACCATTCTATCGATTTGCGCGATACGGACTATATCGAACATATCCTACCCAGAGGAGTCGAAACGATAAACCAAAATTCTAATGCGAAAATCCTATTCGAAACAAACTCGAAAGAGAAGACGTTGAAGAACCTGATAAACGTAACGGTTTCAACGATTATCTAGAATTCCTAAGAGAGACCTATCTCAATGTTGCCAGTCAACAAAACCTCGAAACTCGATATCCTCAAGGTATACATCCAGATCCTATGATGGAACTCAAACGGCTCTATTTTACGATGATGTATCTTACCGCCGATCGACCGTTACCTGTCGTTCCAGATAGCTTCGAACAGATGGAGGAATATTGTAAACTGGAGAGCGATCACCCGCGTTTCCCCTTCAAGACGTGCGTCTTTGGTATTACTGTGACGAATGCCCCAGACCTAACCAGCAAATCGAAAGGCATAAACATCCGCGGAGACGTTGCGCTAAACACAGTTTTACGCGATATACTTATGGGAGTTTCGAGCGAAACCTTTTCGACGTATCACCTACGGTCGCGCGCCTTAAGCGATCATTGAATAAACCCATGATCAGAGTTCCGGAATACTCGGTCAGACCTCCTCATTCCCAAGTGATACCTCAAACTCTCGATCCTAATAGTATTACGGATCCTCCCGAGCTGTACTTACCGTTCAGAGATCCAGTGTTACCCGAACCGTTAGTCGGTGGCACTCAGGTTGTGGGCTCCCTAAATATCCGCCCATCTTACCTGGCCGGATTGGGGCACGGGCACCCGATATCGCCATTCAATCGTATAATCGGAATCGTTCCCGTTTAACACGATACCACCTGTCATCAAGGTGGAGGAGAGCGTTGTACGAAAAGAGATAGACGCTATTCTACAAAGATCAGAAAAGAAATCTACGTTTGCTCAGATAAACCTAAATTATAACAGCAAGTCCAAGCGGTAAACGGATTGGCTTTATCCCAGTTCGATTGGGAAATCCATAGTCTCTAAGACGATATTGAACTTGGACGACCCTATTCTCGGCGAGAGTTTTAGACGAACGTATCCAACGATGAGCGGAGGAAAATCAGCTCGAGGAGAAACATATTGAAACGGCGGATACCCCGACTATAATCCCACGCCTTCTGATGCAATCATATTGCACCCTTCACCCAGGAGTTATAGCCCTCCTTGTAAAGTGGCTCGCCCCAAAGAGAAAAAGACTCTTGCTAGCTTTAAAAAACTGCGTAAACGCCGTCTGCGCAAGAAAGACTAACTGTTTAGAGTATTCTCGTATTTTAGAAACTGTGATTTTGTATATTTTATAGACTTAAATCCCATTTTCTGGGAGCGGTGTAAAAGCTTTTGTGGGATAACTGATTCGTTTGCTTTGCTAACCAGTTCCCCCCAAGGCGCTGGAATACTCAAAAAGGGATCTCTAGCTCGAATAGTGCAAGCTACCGGCTGATTGGCTGATTTGCTGTACGAAGGGATCTGGGCTATGTTCGATCGTCCAACCAGCTTGGGAAGGTTGCCCCATAGCCCTGCTTTCTGTATCTGCCAATAGGATTTGAGTTGGTTTTGATTTTGACCTATCACAGATCTACTGAACTGAATTTCCTATCTGTATGCTCATTCTCTGTGGTGGGTGAGATCTTTGTAGAATAAGGGTAGCTGGTATTCTTATAGTTATTCTTATCAGTGTTCAGTGTTGGTTATTCTAAGCCAGGAAGAACGGCTTTGGAGTATTTTTGTGCTTTTCTGCTTTAGCCTTACACTAGTAGGCTTAATTATAAGGACATATATCCGTTATCAAACCAACTGGGTAACTCAATGTTATCTGCACTGGTTAACACTGGTTAACTGGCCCATACTGTGCAACTTAACTTAACATTACTGCTTTGCTGTCGGTTATTCATTATATTTGTTGATGAATTATTATATTTGGAATAACGAGAAATAACCCCGAAACCCAATATTCTTGATATACCGAAGGTAAGAGAGAAAGGTTACATATAACGATTGTGACTTATGTTAAAGTGGTTTGAAGTGAATCTAATGTTATTTGATAGACCCTACATGATTCGGTCCGTGTTCCTTTTATATGTGACTAAAATCAGTGAAGATCGGCAGATCAGTGTGCAGTATTGTGCAGCATTGTGTATGAGTGAGACTGATAACGAAGCATTTCCTAAAGAATGCGCCATATATGTGAATTGTAACTAAGCCATATCGTTGTGAGTAGTTTAAGTCATAACTCTGTTTATATAGATAGAGCGCCACGTCCTAAAGGAACTGTTAATATTCCCCGAAGGTGAATAATATTGTCAGAGATTATATAATACTGTCAGTCGAATAATACATTAGGCTTACATAGCAATACGATTAAGCCGTCGAAGTCAATCTCCCGGGTATATCCAACGGGTGAATGATCGCGCACAGATTGGTTTCAACTAGTGTAGTGAATCAAATACTTGTTAGAGGCTAAAGCGATTTATTATCTAGAAGACATCCTAATTTGGCGGGTTAAACTGCCAAAGGTCTGAAAGCGCGAACAGCCTTGTAGAGGTCATTTCGGCACTTCTGAATTTTGTTGTCAGTCCAGGGGGCCCGTTTCCTGTTCCGAGGGTATACAGGAACTGTTTCCGCAGCTGCTAACTTAACTGCCTCTGTGAAGGCAGTATAGCCCTCACAGTGATCTGCCGCCTCAGAGGCAAGAACCTCATACCTGTTACTCAGCTGTAGTGTGAAGCTGGATCTCACACTTGGCTGTTGCAACAGAGAGGACCAGTCATGCCGCGGCAAGGCAGATTTCGTTGTTCTGCTAGCACGCAGACTAAGTCTTACCTTGGCCACAATAAGGCGGTGATCACTGGAGAAGGGTCGTAGTGTAAATGCATTACAGTCTTGTATAGAGCTCCTGTATTTCCTACGAAACAGGATATGGTCTATATGGTTACATATGGTTTACGAGTATATCTATATATATAAGTCAGGATCGCATTTGAAATTCCTATGGAATAATCCTATGGATTATTACAGTATAATGTTATACTACTACTACTACTACTACTAGGATCGGCATGCTGCATTGCAGCTGCATTTTTAAGAATGCTGTGCCGGCTTATCGACAAAATTGCACCGCCACAACTCCCTATCACCCATGACATTTGCTAGATCATCCGCATCTTCAAGGCCAGTGTCCTTTAAGATGCGTCTCAAGAAAGTCATGGGCTGTCCACCATGCTTATTCACTTCATGAGGCTGCCAAAGTACAAGATTATGCACTGGCTGGTCCTCACGGCGAAAGCAATGTCCTGCAAAGCGGAGGCGATTATGCTCTAGTGTCAAGCTTGGGGGAACCAATGAGACACCTCCAATGTTATATAGTGTCTGGTTGGAGATGTGTGCATTGAACTTGACACAATGAACCCGGCGTAGCATTCTTGTGAATGTGCCATCCAGAGATTTGGTGTCCTCAGCAGTTAGAGCCCAGCATGGACTCCCATAGAGGAGTACGGCAAAGGAATAATGTTATAAGGTTCCTACTACACGGTGGCCTCGCGGATGGAGGTGGTGGAGTTGCGGACGGTCAATAAACTAAACTCACAAAATTGGTATTTCAGCTATTCTATACCTTCATACACTGTAGGCTACTTTGATCACAATTATTTTATATTTATAATAATGCTTGCCAAGTTCCAAACTGGATTAATAAATACCTATACTTGATCTCTTCCAGTATGGTGCATTGCATAATTATATAAATCAATTAATCCTTTTAATTGGGAATAAACCGAATGCACAATAATAACTTCGACAAAAGGTTCTTCCTTTATATATGAAATGACTATTAATTAAATATCATAAAGTACAACATACTTGGCTGTACAGAGAGTTAAAACTACCTACAGTGCATTCTAGTTGGAAACCTGGCAAATATCATCGTATATAATTTAATTAATATATTATTGATTTTTTATATGATGCAGTTTGAGATGATACAACGGTTTTTATAAGTATCGTATGACTTACAAAGACTAATTTAATGTTTGTGTGTAAACATAGTGATGTAATTTGTTGGTGTGTTGTCTGGTTTAATGTCTTCTTTATTTATATTCAATTCAGATAGGGTAACCTGTCCTATCGACTTTAGTTTATTGTTTTGGTTAGAATTACGTGCCTACCCCCTTCCCTTTAATTGATATTAAAAATTGAGACTATATATTAATTTGTCCATCCATTTGTCCGTCTCAATTACTGGATAATTAGTCACAACATAATTTAATTAAATATTACATTTACCTGTACTCATTTTACAAAGACAACTTGTCAATCCACCAGCACAATACTAAGCTGCCATACTAAAATACTAAATAAAATACTAAAATAATACTAAATAATAATAATAATAATAATAATACTAAAATACTAAAATAATACTAAATAATAATAATAATAATAATAATACTAAAATACTAAAATAATACTAAATAATAATAATAATAATAATAATACTAAAATACTAAAATAATACTAAATAATAATAATAATAATAATAATACTAAAATACTAAAATAATACTAAATAATAATAATAATACTAAAATACTAAAATACTAAAATAATACTAAATAATAATAATACTAAAATACTAAAATAATACTAAATAATAATAATAATAATAATAATACTAAAATACTAAAATAATACTAAATAATAATAATAATACTAAAATACTAAAATACTAAAATAATACTAAATAATAATAATACTAAAATACTAAAATAATACTAAATAATAATAATAATAATAATACTAAAATACTAAAATAATACTAAATAATAATAATAATAATAATAATACTAAAATACTAAAATAATACTAAATAATAATAATAATACTAAAATACTAAAATTTTAGCCATACTAAAATGTAATATATTATTTTAAATACCTTTATCGTACTTCTTGCTTGCTACTTTCACACAAGCTATCATTGCAAATAATCATATTATTTATCTATAACTGTTATCAACAATTAATTCATTATTGTTCTTAGTAGTAGACAGTAATTTGCTTCTTGTATTTTTTACGTAAAAATAATTTAATGTAAATTTTGGCGTTTGTCCAAGAGGTGAGGTGGTTGAAACATTCAAACCACTGCTAAGGAAATTTGAGAAAATTTTGCCATTCAAGACATTAAAATTCTCCCATTGCTATATAATACAACATCTATTTAATGGCGCTAACTGATTCACAACAATTCCTAGTGAAAAAAGTGTGGGATAAAGTTGTAGCTGATGGATATCATGAACCTGGATTGATATTTATGAACAAGTAAGTTGAACAAGTTTTGAGATTGTGGGTGGATAAATATAATGTAACATGAGTGAGTTAAGAGGCACCACAAAATGATGTAAACTATCGGTGATTCGTAAAGTAATGAGGTTGTAATATACAACTTGGAAAATAAAGTAAGTTTAATCGCAAACAGTCGGCTGAAGACGGAGGCGACCCAAAGGCTCCTCTTTCGATAGCTGCTACCTGAGGGTAGGGGTGGGTGCTACTCCTATCCCAAGATTTGCTCCCAGTTATTTAACTGGTACTCATTTTATCGACCCCAGTGGATGAAAGGCTGAGTGGACCCTGGCGGGGCTGAACCTACAACCAATAGATTGCAGGCCCGGCGCTCAGCCAACTGAGCGCCTGAGCTTAAGTCATCGGAAGTAAGTACCGATAAAAAGTTAATGCATAAGGTTAACAATGTTCAGATAGCGGATAGGCCTACAGGAGACCAAATATTGGGTATTTTTGGATGGATGAATGGATATTTATTTAATGGATAATTACTATCAAAAGAGAACAATAGCCTACAATAATTTATTTCTGATTAATCTCCGATTTGAAGCGCCATGTAGGACAACATTAAGCCCCGTTCACATCCAACGGTGCGTGAGCGGTAAAGTAGTCTGGCGGTATTGAAGCGGTAAGCCAGCGGTACACTACCCGGAGCCCGTTTACACCCAACGGTACAATTGCGGTAACTGATTGTCTATCTGTCGACTGTGAATTCAACAGGAAATTACATTAATTGTTTTAACATTGTTTAAATGGGCTGTGGTAAACCGCGCGGTTTAGCGCACAACTACCTGTTGAGTCGTTCACAGTCAGCGGTGTACCGCTGGCCCTGCGGTACACCGCGCGGTGTACCGTTCCGTTGGATGTGGTACACCGCGCGGTGTACCGTTCCGTTGGATGTGGTACACCGCGCGGTGTACCGTTCCGTTGGATGTGAACGGGCCTTAAGTGAGAAAATATGCAATGCAGCAGGTTAAAGTTTTGAAGTTGTACAAGATAATAGCCGAGGTAACCCACCATATTTGATGATTAACCATGGTAACCGTAACCATTTTATAAATAACAAAATACTGTAATAATATTGAATGGGAGAATCTTTTAGGCTCGTTAAGCCAAGGAATGCCTGTTCACCACCATGGATGATCTTCCACAGTAAACCCTTCCACTCTGTTTCCCAAGTTGCCTTGGTTCCCATTTATCGACCACTGAAGGATGAAAGCCGGGGTTGGGCTAGGCTGCAGCATTTAAAGCACTGTGCCCAAACAGTGCTGCCCCATCTAGGGATCGAACCCGGGCTCCTTAATCGGAAGCACAGTAATGTCACCACTAGACCAAGATGCTGCTTAAAATAATAATATTAATAATAAAATAATAATATTTTACACAATATTTTTTAAAATCCAAAAATTTGTTTTGGATATTAATTATTCTCTTATTTTCTCTACCAAGCTGTCACTGAATTGTTTAGGTTTTTCACTGATACACCTGAAGCACAAAACTACTTCTGGTTCGTCAAAGATAGACCACTGTATGAACTTCGTGAAAACATCCACATGGAAGCACATCTTACGCGAGGGCTCAGCCACATTACCTGTACTATAAATAAGGTTGCAGAACCCACTGTCTGCGCGGATATGTGGAGAAATCTCGGGAGGACCCACACAGCTCACACAGTTCCTTTTAAAATGTTCGATGTAAGTAGAAAACTGGTGATCAACTTTGTCAGCATTTTGTTGCCGATTACTCTGTCACGAATTTGACTCCATCTCTGCCACGTAAACTTAAGTTGAGGATAAGTTAAATTCGTTACGAAAATAAATTTTCAGGTTCCTGACTAAGAGTTGACCAAAAATGTGCAAAGTTTAAAAAATAAACCGGCATTAATACGATAAGGAATGTACATTATATATTGGTAATATGTGTCATGCGTGCATGTGAGTATCAGTAGGCTTAGTTCAACTACTAGGATCGGCATGCTGCATTGCAGCTGCATTTTTAAGAATGCTGTGCCGGCTTTTCAACAAAATCTGGTTCAAAACTATGTATTGACATATTATTCTTGAATCTTTCTATATACATTAACTTTTGACAAAATCCATTGGCGACAGGCGACAGTGTCAAGTCTTTAGTGGAGAATTAAAAACAATTATACACTCTATACAGTATGTAGAGAGGCTATTGAATGGAGTAATGTTACTTATTTGTATTTCTATTGATTGAAGTTATCTTACTTTTTATTTTTTAGCTTATGAAGCCGGCTTTTGTAAACATGGTTATTCAGTGTTGCGGTGGAATGGTGGATCAAGATACACTTGTCGCATTGTCTCTTTATTGGGATTTTATAATGCGATGCGTGAAGGAAGGTATGGAAGAGGCTGCTGCTTAAAAGGGCTGGTCTGACTCAACAACTTTAAACGGTTCATTATATCTTAAGATTATTAATACTCCATTACTATATTGTCCCTGTCTTGGAAGAACTGTTTCGTGAGATATAATAACTAGGTGCATGTTAAGGGTTGCAATTATATTTCTTTATGTTTATATTTCTTTATGTTCCTTAAGTTTCCGATTAATTCTCGGTGACTTCCAAATCCTGGAAAGCCTATTCAAGGCTGCCCATGCCTTTCCCTTACGTATTCGAAGGTCCTCACCTGACTTCCGGATCCATGATCCGAAAGGTAATAAGACATTGTTGCGCGGGTGTAGCCTACATGTATTTTACACATTTTTGCGTGGTATTGTTAAATAATTTACAATAGTTATTGAGTTATAAAAAAAAAATCAAGTCTCCCCTAAAGTCAAGTCTCCCTGACTCACCCTACCGTGTACCGTGTACTGCTGTAACGGATATACTACTGTACTATGTAACTTGATGATAGTAATGCTATATTGGGAGTCTGTAAACGATGTGGCACATTTCAACAGCATTTGATAAATGGCTGTTTCTGTGACAATTGTGCTATAACGTTTAATACACCAACCGGTTCGCAATCAAATTTCCCTACTACTACTGCTCCGATGGGTGTCCCGCTTTCTCAGTTTGTAGTGTCCGTCCCGATGATGACTACCATCAGTGGTTCTGGCCTCCATTCCTGATTCCCCATCATGTACGTCATTTTTTTACTCCTTCATTTATTTGGTAACAACATCGTTTATTGTTTTGTTTAGAAAAGCCGTGTCTCTAACCTGCTCCTTTCCCTCAATTGGTAATAACATAGTTTATTGGTTTGGTCAGAATATGTTATCACTAAGTGTGATGGGGGTAGCATGAATGGGAGGGAATGATTGTGCCCCTGATTAATGTGTGTCCTTCATTAATATTTGTGAACATGATTTCAGTGACAAATGTGTCCCCCATCATTGTTTGTGGCCATCATTATAGTTTATCCCCTGATTAATATATGTCCCACATTAACTCATTAATGTTTGTGTTCTTGATTAATGTTTGTATCCCTCATTAAAGTTTGTGACAATGTCGCTATGGGGTTCCGTAAGTTTTGGACAACTTGGTCTGCAACTAGCAACTTAAAAATTAACATTAACTTTTATTCTCTGTTATATGAGGCTTATCTTACAGCAACAAACTTCGCGTTTACATAGAGCAACTTGATCGGGAACCTGACTACTGACTTGCTCACCAAGTTGCTGACAAAGTTTCTCAAAATGTTGTCACATAGAAAAAAAACAGTCTTTAGTTATTCGTCATGACGTACTGTAAGTTGAGTTTACTTTAAGTTTAACGTAGCTGTAACCCTGTAGCTAAACTGTGTACTTACTTTACAGTACCACCCATTGCTATATTTTGTACTGGTACTTAGAGTTCCGCTTGAATCTAAATTTTGTTCTTCTGTAGTTCTACACATGGCTACTACTACTAGGATCGGCATGCTGCATTGCAGCTGCATTTTTAAGAATGCTCTGCCGGCTTGTCAACAAAATTGCACCGCCACAACTCCCTATCACCTATGACATTTGCTAGATCATCCGCATCTTTAAGGCCAGTGTCCTTTAAGATGCGTCTCAAGAAAGTCATGGGCTGTCCACCATGCTTATTCAATCCATGAGGCTGCCAAAGTACAAGATTATGCACTGGCTGGTCCTCACGGCGAAAGCAATGTCCTGCAAAGCGTAGGCGATTTTGTTCTTACTCTAGAACACCTCCAATGTTATATAGTGTCTGGCTGGAGATGTGTGCATTGTACTTGACACAATGAACCCGGCGTAGCATTCTTGTGAATGTGCCATCCAGAGATTTGGTGTCCTCAGCAGTTAGAGCCCAGCATGGACTCCCATAGAGGAGTACTGGAACTACTGCTGCTCTAAATAATCGGACCTTAAGTTTCCGATTAATTCTCGGTGACTTCCAAATCCTGGAAAGCCTATTCAAGGCTGCCCATGCCTTTCCCTTACGTATTCGAAGGTCCCCTCACCTGACTTCCGGATCCATGATCCCAGGTAACAGAAGTCGTCCACATGCTCAAACATACCATCCTTTGAGCTTATGCTCATCCGATCAGAGACTTGCTGAGGACTTTCAAAGTTAACTGTCAGAATTTTGGTCTTTCTGGAGTTAATAAAAAGACCAACACTAGAAGCAGCATGTTCTAATGAGCTGAGGAGCCGTTGGGCTCCCTCTAATGATTCTGAGAGTACTCCTAAGTCATCAGCAAAGTCTAGATCAGTTAGGTACTTTCGAGGTCCTTAAGTCGAGGATTTCCTCGACTTCTGGAGCCAGTAGGTGGAGTTATCATCACCCCATAATCATTATGATGATCTAAGGACATGCGTAGAACATAGTCAACCACAATAATGAACAAGAATGGTGCAAGTGTGTTTCCTTGGAGGACGCCCCATAACACTTCAAATGGTTCTGTGTCACCGTCAACAGTAGACACAAATGTTGTCGAACCATCGTATACTGATCTGATTGCTGCAATAATTTCATCAGGAATCCCATATAATGAAAGTATGGTAAACATACGTGAGCGAGAGACTGAATCAAAGGCCTTGAGGAAGTCAACAAAGATAACAGCCAGATGCCTGTCTTTTTTTTTGATAATTCTTCAATTATCCTTCTAAGTGCCAAAATGGGCTCCATGGTCCCACGACCTTTACGGAACCCATTCTGATTTCCACGGAGCAGTCTCTCAATGGGATCCCTGATGCGATTTAATAGAATCCTATTGTATAGCTTTGCAGCAATCGAGATCAATGAGATTCCCCGAAAAGAACCATGGAGTGTTAGGTTGCCCTTCTTGGGAACTGGCACCAACTTATTTGTTTTCATTTCTTGTGGGACTCTTGTTGTTCGGTACATGTCTACTATTATGGGATAGATGAGCTTTAAACACTCAGGTATTTTAAAGACCTCAGGGGGAACACCATCTACTCCACTGCCACGATTGGTCTTAATGCTCTTTGCAGCAGCCTTCACTTCTGCAAAGGAGATATCGCCAATGGGAATATCTGGGAGTACAGACTCAGACACTTTTACTTCTATAAAGTTATCAGGCAATACCCTGTCATTATTGAGGAGCTTTTCAAAGTGGGCTTTCCAACCATTGAGGCGATCGGCTGGTGATTCAGCCTTAACCTTGGTGGTTGGTTGGCTATTTCGACCAGCAAGCATGTTGATCGATCTCCATGCCTGGGATGATTGCCTGCTGTCGTCAGCATCATTGATGGCATCAACCTGTTGGTTTATTAGCTCCTGTAGATTAACAGAGTACTGCCTGTTCAGGGACCTAGATGCAGCCTTAACAGCATTCTTGGCCGCTGTAGTCTGTTTGAGTCGGGACTCTTTCTGCGCCTTATAAGCTGCAAAGCTTTAGGGGTAATCCTATATGTTATGTTGGACAATACCTTTATACCGGTACATTGTTTGGTGTATTTGTTATTGTTTTTACATAATGTATAAATAAATATATCTATATATATATATTATGAAGGTCATTTCGGCACTTCTGAATTTTGTTGTCAGTCCAGGGGGCCCTTTTCCTGTTTCGAGGGTATACAGGAACTGTTTCTGCAGCTGCTAACTTAACTGCTTCTGTAAAGGCAGTATAGCCCTCACAGTGATCTGCCGCCTCAGAGGCAAGAGCCTCATACCTGTTGCTCAGCTGTAGTGTGAAGCTGGATCTCACACTTGGCTGTTGCAACAGAGAGGACCAGTCATGCCGCGGCAAGGCAGATTTCGTTGTTCTGCTAGCACGCAGACTAAGTCTTACCTTGGCCACAATAAGGCGGTGATCACTGGAGAAGGGTCGAAGTGTAAATGCATTACAGTCTTGTATAGAGCTCCTGTATTTCCTACGAAACAGAATATGGTCTATCTGGGACTTGTGACCACTGGGTCCACTATGAGTCCATAGCTACACGTGGCTACATTTAGTTGAATGTGAATTGATACATGACTCTAACTAACTATAATCCTAATTACTTATTCAATTGGTGGATTAGGAATTCTGCTAAGCCCATTTGCACTTAAGACCCTAAACAACATCGAATCTATAAATTCCGGGGATATGATCGCAACATTTGATGGGAATCCCAAGGCAACAGTTATATGTTGCTACAGTCCAACCAATGCCTCAGAGCCAGAACAAGCAGTCAAGTTTTAAGAAGATCTGACTGGACTTATAAAGGACATTCCGAAACATAATGTTAAAGTCATTGCAGGTGACCTGAATGCGCAAATTGGCCCAGAAGACATCAAGGGTTACACCTATAACACCAGTTCTAACAGAAATGGGTTCTTAGTTTTAGACCTAATGGAAGAATGTGAATTGATACCAACAAACAACACATTCGAAAAGAGTAAGGTGATGGATTATTTCACTATAAGGTAGCATTTGTAGCTTAACGTAAAAACTTTCTAAAATCCGACGCATTTTGATTAAATTACAGTAATGTAATATGCCTATTCATATTGGTACACATAAACCCATAGGTAACTCTATTGGCGCAGTGGTCAGATGGTTAAGGCATTACTACTACTACTAGGATCGGCATGCTGCATTGCAGCTGCATTTTTAGGAATGCTGTGCCGGCTTGTCAACAAAATTGCACCGCCACAACTCCCTATCACACATGACATTTGCTAGATCATCCGCATCTTTAAGGCCAGTGTCCTTTAAGATGCGTCTCAAGAAAGTCATGGGCTGTCCACCATGCTTATTCACTCCATGAGGCTGCCAAAGTACAAGATTATGCACTGGCTGGTCCTCACGGCGAAAGCAATGTCCTGCAAAGCGGAGGCGATTTTGTTCTAGTGTCAAGCTTGGGGGAACCAATGAGACACCTCCAATGTTATTGGAGGTGTTATTGGTGTTATTGGATTACTCCAATGTTAAGGCATTGGTTACATTCTAAGTAGGTTTCGAGTTCGAATCCAGGTCGGGAATTTGCATTTTTGGGCTATTTTATTTCGCTTTGATTAAATTAGATAATCCAATGAGGTGTGTACAACATGTGGAACGATGAGTTGGACCAATCATAGGGCATAGAACATCTTATTGCTCCAATGTGAGGCCATGGAATACTCTGGAATGTTCTAGTGGATTCTATGTCCCAGATTTGCTATATAAGGGCCGGTTTGCCCTCGGTTATCACCTTTTCACTTACTGTGTACTATAGTTATCATCATTCTTTAGAATTATTTGTTAGTATATTTGGTTGATAAATCTTTGTAAAATTACGTAAATATACTGTAAACTTTTGAACATGTATATTTCTATTTGTCCACTATTGAGACAGCCAAGCATTTGGAGGATGGCTGCCTAAACCGTTAGGCCGTCAGCAACGCAGGGAAAGATGTCCACAACACGCTAAGCGCCCACATTAGATTTGCCCGCGCGCCCGTTCGAAGCATGCCCCTTTGCCATACAGCGCCCACTTCAGAGGAAGGTAAGACTTTGTTTGACGTCCTTGCCCGCTGTAAGACCTATAGATCAGGGTAAGCGTGACGCCATCCTGGGATGCCGTAAAATTTAGGATCGAATATTTTAGACTTAGACAGGAGCAAACAAGCAAAATCCCCGGATTAACCTGTATCTCCTACAGGTGTGAACTATTGCTGTCCGTCAGTACGCGCAAGTACACTTTAGGTGCAGACAGCACAAGTTCCATAATTTGGTGATTTGCAGTACTGACAGCTCTGTACCGGTTCACTTTGTAGTTTATACATTTGCCCACCCCTGTCTGAGCCCGAAATATTTGATCAGGCAAGGAGCAGCTTTCTGCTACCGGCACATGCTTGGCCTAGGGAGGTTACTAATATCCTACCGCGCCTTGCCACGTACTGATAGGTATTTGCTGCTAACCACCGCAGCAACAAAATTCTAGAATCAAATTTGTATACCAGATCAGCTAACGTACGGTAGCAATTAACACCTATTTCTTATCTTACAACCAGAATCTGGTATTTGTGCCGATCACGGGTTTAGTTACTAACACCGTAATTGCCCGGTTGAGTTGTGGATAGGAAGGAGAGAGCTTTGATGTCATTTGTAAGTATAAAGTCCTACAGAGTGCGACTAGCTTATTTTAGTAGCTAGCGCCTGGTATTGTTTTTGGTCAGAAATCACCGAAACCTAGTACGACGGCGATACACCAAAATTGTTTTATTCGTAACACACACACACACGTCCTAAAACATATATACTCCACTTCGAGACCTGCCATCTACTAGCTTACTTTAGGTTACCTTTCAATAGGATTTATTCTGCAGTTTTACCATTCGTATTAGTAATTTTAGGAGATATTTAGTATTTAGTTTACGGCAAGTATTTTAGATTGCATGCACCCTTTTGACTGCTTTGCCCCTGTCAGCAGTATTGTTACTTTAGGTACTACCCCCTTTTGACTGCTACCGCTTGTTAGTAGTATTGTTACACTAGTCTGTTAATCCACTAGCTTGTATATAAACCATATAAATCACACCATGGCAAGTTTACGGTATTTAGGTCTGTTAGCGATAGTTAGGATTCGCTGCGCGGGGATTGTTTTCCCGTGAGTTTGGTCTGTCACCATAGACTGTACATCTGCCTCACCGGTTAGAGGCCGGGTATCCTGTTTTGTCTAGTTCGCCCGGGCATTTGACTTGCCCATGTATTAGAATAGACACCAGGCTCCGTTCCTCGCCAGTAGTTGTTTGCCTATTTAGTATCTGTTTATTTAGACACCCTGGACTGGGATTTATTGTCAGATACTGTACGAACCCGTATACACTACTAGATCTTACAGTAAGGTACATTGTTACTAGGATCCGGTAGGCGGTATACTACTGGACTTTTCATAAGGGGAAGCTATGGACCTTTCAATACCCTAATGGAACCAAAGCACAACTGGATTATATCCTTATAACAAAAAGGGGAGAAACAACATGATCAACTGCGAGGCATACAGCTTGTTCAACCTAATTGGTTCGGGCCACAGAATTGTGACTGCAGAGATCAGACTCAGTTTGAGAGCCAGCAAACCCAGAACAAGCAAGCAAATCTGAAAGAACTGACAATTAAAAACTAAAAGAACAAAGAACTGACAATGATGTAAAGGATGCTTACACAGTAGAAGTTCAAAACCGCTTTGAAGCACTTCAGTCAATGGATGAAGACCAGTCCACCGATTCAATATACCAGAATATAATAACAGCCTACAAGGAATCAGCTAAGAGAACGAATCAGCTAATAAAAGCAGTATGTGCCTTGGCAAAACTCTGAGGTTACTTGTAAGAGAGAATATCTTAAGATAGCCTACAAAGTTAAAACCGAACAACCAACAACCGAAATCATTAACAAGGTTGAGAAAGTTAAGGATGATCTTAAATTGGCCTACAACATCAGCCAGGAAAAGAGCCAAATCGGATTTCAACCAAGTAGATTAAGAATAGCTCAGAAACTTGCACTACGGAGACTGCTTGAAGGAATTAAATCAAAAAATCTCCCCACAGTCATGACTTTTGTGGACTTCAAAAAGGCATTCGACTCCATCCATAGAGGTAAAATGCTTGAAATCCAAAGAGCTTATGGAATAACAGAAGTAATTGTTGCTGGCATTGGATTGTTATATTGTGACACAGAAGTGCAGGTACTCTCACCAGACGGTGAAACTGAGCTTTTCTCAATCCTGGCTGGCGTACTGCAAGGTGACACATTTGTACCATTACTATTTGTAATTGTACTGGATTACGCAATGAGGACGGTCACAAAAGGTGAAGATCTGGGATTCACACTTCAAGAACGCAGAAGTAGTAGATATCCGGCAACTGCAGTCACAGACACCGACTTGGTGGATGACATCGCCCTGCTCTCTAATACGCTAGCAGATGCACAGCTTCTACTAAATAAAGTGGAGAGGGCTGCTAAGGAGGTTGGATTGCATATAAATGTTACCAAGACCGAATTCATGACCTTTAATATTGATGGAAAATTGACAACCATTGATAATAATCAACTAAGGAAGGTCGATGACTTCCAGTACCTAGGATCACGGATAGAGAGTAGCAAAAAGGACATAGAAGTTAGGAAAGCAAAGGCTTGGGTAGCTCTATCAAAAATGGATACCATCTGGAAATCAGATCTCCCCAGGCACCTGAAGACTAAGTTCTTACGAGCCACAGTGGAAAGTGTATTTTTATACGGGGGTGAGACCTGGACACTGGCTAAATCACTTGGACAACGAATTGATGGTTGCTACACAAGACTACTAAGGGCAGCCCTAAACATCAACTGGAGACAACACATGACAAATGCCGAGCTTTATGGTACAATACCACATGTATCAACCACCCTCCGTGAACGCAGATTAAGATTCAATGGGCACTGCTGGCGATGTAAAGACGAGGCCATACCAGATCTACTTTTGCAACTTGAAAGGGATACTGAACTTACTTGGGAGAAACGAAATTGCGACAACTATGGAGAATCGGGAAGCCTGGAAGGATCTCATTTCCACTGTCCGAGTTCGCTCGACCTAGTAGTAGTAGTACTTATTTTAGAAATAATTGATCCCCCATCAAAAACGTAGTCACAGGCAAGAATAGAAGGTAAGTTGCATGAAGCTGATCTGAGGCAAGTGCGAATGGAAAAACAAATTGGTGATGTAAAGGCGGATGTAGCAACTCTAAACAACCGTGTTATTGGGATTGAAGCTGATAATGTGCAGCTACGCATTGAAAATGCTAATCTTAGGAAGAAGACAGATGACTTATCTGATAATATAACCGAGTTGAGAGATGATAACAAACAACTGCGGGAGGCAAATGAAAACCAGCTACGCTTTTGCGAATCTGTCAACTGATCTCAACGAGCGAGAAATGTAGTGCTGCTCGGAGTACCAGAGGATAAAGATCTACTTGGGGAAAATAACGATAAATCAAAAGTTGCTGCCATTTATCGCATTATTGGGTTCCCCAACCTTGATGCTAGCTTCCTTCGACTCGGGAATGCAAAGCTACTAAAATGTCGTCCGATACTGATTTCCCTAGGTAACTCAGCTCCAGATAGTTATACGATTCTGCAATCATCCAAAAGGCTAAATGAGAATATTGCAACAGAGGGTATATATATGAAGAAGGATATTCATCCCTGCATCCGGAAAGAATTCAAAATGTTGAACGATGTACAGAAAAATGAGAAAATGAAACCCGAGAATACTGGTCAAGAGGTTATTTATGATCATAAAACTCGCACTGTTAAAGTAAATGGCGAAATTGTGGATAGCTTTAAACCAGTTTTATAAATTCGCACCACAAGAACACTGTAGTTAACATTCACTCATGGAATATAGCTGGTATAAGTAGTAAATGTGATTCTCGTACTGTACTAGATTTATTTAATAGTTATCAATTAATATTATTGCAAGAATTGAAACTGAATTATCCATTCAACATTGCAGGTTTCTTTAGTTTCCGTAGCCAGATTGTAGCATTCAGCCACCGTGGAGGAACTGCCATCCTACTATGTAACTCATTATTTTCTTTTGATATTAAGGTAAGAAAAGGTGTTGACTGGGTATACATTATATTACCACAGATGCCAGATATATACTTTTGCTCCATATATGTCCCCCCTCAGAGCTCACTATGCGTCCCTCAATATGATCATTAATCTACAAACTATAATTCGGGATGGCCCTCCTTGGATGAGGTATGTAATAATGGGTGATCCCAATGCACGCTTCGGTGATATATCGCAATTCCCCTCTGGTTTACGTATGATTACTCACAATGTACCACATGACATAATATATAATCCCGCTGGTCTCAGATTGCGGCAGTTATGCCTAGACTTGCACCTGTTCAATTTAAGTTATGCTAATCTGGCTTATCTAATGGTGCCACCTGTAGCTGGATAGACCCTCTTACTAGGGCAAATCTGGTCCTGTAACTAGGACCCCCTTCGTTCTGGGATAAGGACGCCCTTGGTCCTGGATTAAGGACCCATATACTTGGCTGCAGGGGTATATGGCCTGACCAGGCAGATGGTGATCTACCAATGGCTGGTCAGGAGTAGAGTGTTCTCATGTCCACTCTGAGAGCACTTCACTGCAACCTGCACCTGGCAGCAAGGGTACATGGCATGACCCAGCAGATGAGCTGCAACAGCCAATGGTGGGTCATGTGCGCCAGAGTAGATATGGGTGATGGGCCTCATATCTGACTCCATTGCGACACCCACCCTGTGGAATGGCAAACCAGGGTGTGGTATTTGCCCCGAGAGCTGACTCGGCAAAAAAGCACCCCCCAACCCCCACTATGGATTACATTAGCAATGCGGAGGTCCAGCCACTAGAGGCCAGTGGAATTACCGGACACAATCGGCCTCACAGGCGTCAGTTAACTCCTGACCGGCTGCCTGTCTCACCCCCTACTGGAGAGAGAGCAGCCAACAATTCTTTGAGTCCCTTTCCTGATGACCTTTCTGGCCCAAACCCTGGGTCACCAGGAAGGCCAGATTGTGATGGGGAGAGGGATTCTGGAGTTGGAGGCTACTCTCATGTTCCACCCCGACCAACAAAGCCATTGGTGAATCTGAGGCAAGTCACAAGACTAGCCTCAGTAAACACCCTAACACTCGGGTCCCCAATGCGACAAGGTGAGCTGACTGCCTTGGCAGATAAGCTTTCTCTTAGCGCAGTGGGTGTTCAAGAGCACCGAATGCAGACTGGACAGACTGATGAGGTTCTGATTAAGGACATGGGGGGCGGTTGGCGACTCGCCCTCGCGTCAGCAGATGATAGTGGCAATGGTGGAATTGGTCTATTGATGAATCCAACTGCACATGCAGCATTGGACAAAATAGACCAAATCTCTAACCGCATCATCCGTTGCCACTTCTCATGTTCTGGAAGACTGGCTAAGAAGTTTCCTAAGGTGGTTCTGATTGTGTGCTACTCTCCAACTAGTGTTGCCCCTGTAGAGGAGGTGGAAAATTTCTACCACAATCTACAAGCAGCTACTGATGGAGTGGATCAGCATGCATTCTTAACATTCCTGGGAGACTTTAATGCAAGTCTGCATCAATCACCTACATCGCCCTGGGTCTATAGCAATAGTGTTAACCGAAATTCTGTCCATCTTCAGGATTTTATCTCTGGAAATGGATTGTTTTCGGCTGGAACCCAGTTCAAAAAGCGAACTGGAAAGCTATGGACTCATAGTGGACCCAGTGGTCACAAGTCCCAGATAGACCATATTCTGTTTCGTATGAAATACAGGAGCTCTATACAAGACTGTAATGCATTTACACTTCGGCCCTTCTCCAGTGATCACCGCCTTATTGTGGCCAAGGTAAGACTTAGTCTGCGTGCTAGCAGAACAACGAAATCTGCCTTGCCGCGGCATGACTGGTCCTCTCTGTTGCAACAGCCAAGTGTGAGATCCAGCTTCACATTACAGCTGAGCAACAGGTATGAGGCTCTTGCCTCTGAGGCGGCAGATCACTGTGAGGGCTATACTGCCTTTACAGAAGCAGTTAAGTTAGCAGCTGCAGAAACAGTTCCTGTATACCCTCGAAACAGGAAAAGGGCCCCCTGGACTGACAACAAAATTCAGAAGTGCCGAAATGACCTTCATAAGGCGCAGAAAGAGTCCCGACTCAAACAGACTACAGCGGCCAAGAATGCAGTTAAGGCTGCATCTAGGTCCCTGAACAGGCAGTACTCTGCTAATCTACAGGAGCTAATAAACCAACAGGTTGATGCCATCAATGATGCTGACGACAGCAGGCAATCATCCCAGGCATGGAAATCGATCAATCTGCTTACTGGGCGGAAAAGCCAACCAACCACCAAGGTTAAGGCTGAATCACCAGCCGATCGCCTCAATGGTTGGAAAGCCCACTTTGAAAAGCTCCTCAATAATGACAGGGTATTGCCTGATAACTTTATAGAAGTAAAAGTGTCTGAGTCTGTACTCCCAGATATTCCCATTGGCGATATCTCCTTTGCAGAAGTGAAGGCTGCTGCAAAGAGCATTAAGACCAATCGTGCCAGTGGAGTAGATGGTGTTCCACCTGAGGTCTTTAAAATACCTGAGTGTTTAAAGCTCATCTATCCCATCATAGTAGACACGTACCGAACAACAAGAGTCCCACAAGAAATGAAAACAAATAAGTTGGTGCCAGTTCCCAAGAAGGGCAACCTAACACTCTATGGTTCTTTTCGGGGAATCTCATTGATCTCGATTGCTGCAAAGCTATACAATAGGATTCTATTAAATCGTATCAGGGATCCCATTGAGAGACTGCTCCGTGGAAATCAGAATGGGTTCCGTAAAGGTCGTGGGACCATGGAGCCCATTTTGGCACTTAGAAGGATAATTGAAGAGTTATCAAAAAAGAAAGACAGGCATCTGGCTGTTATCTTTGTTGACTTCTTCAAGGCCTTTGATTCAGTCTCTCGCTCACGTATGTTCAGCATACTTTCATTATATGGGATTCCTGATGAAATTATTGCAGCAATCAGATCAGTATACGATGGTTCGACAACATTTGTGTCTACTGTTGATGGTGACACAGAACCATTTGAAGTGTTATGGGGCGTCCTCCAAGGAGACATACTTGCACCATTCTTGTTCATTATTGTGGTTGACTATGTTCTACGCATGTCCTTAGATCATTATAATGATGATGGGGTGATGATAACTCCACCTACTGGCTCCAGAAGTCGAGGAAATCCTGCCAAGTACCTAACTGATCTAGACTTTGCTGATGACTTAGAAGTACTCTCAGAATCATTAGAGGGAGCCCAACGGCTCCTCAGCTCATTAGAACATGCTGCTTCTAGTGTTGGTCTTTTTATTAACTCCAGAAAGACCAACATTCTGACAGTTAACTTTGAAAGTCCTCAGCAAGTCTCTGATCGGATGAGCATAAGCTCAAAGGATGGTATGCTTGAGCATGTGGACGACTTCTGTTACCTGGGATCATGGATCCGGAAGTCAGGTGAGGACCTTCGAATACGTAAATGAAAGGCATGGGCAGCCTTGAATAGTCTTTCCAGGATTTGGAAGTCACCGAGAATTAATCGGAAACTTAAGGTCCGATTATTTAGAGCAGCAGTTGTTCCAGTACTCCTCTACGGGAGTCCATGCTGGGCTCTAACTGCTGAGGACACCAAATCTCTGGATGGCACATTCACAAGAATGCTACGCCGGGTTCATTGTGTCAAGTACAATGCACACATCTCCAACCAGACACTATATAACATTGGAGGTGTCTCATTGGTTCCCCCAAGCTTGACACTAGAACAAAATCGCCTCCGCTTTGCAGGACATTGCTTTCGCCGTGAGGACCAGCCAGTGCATAATCTTGTACTTTGGCAGCCTCATGGAGTGAATAAGCATGGTGGACAGCCCATGATTTTCTTGAGACGCATCTTAAAGGACACTGGCCTTAAAGATGCGGATGATCTAGCAAATGTCATGGGTGATAGGGAGTTGTGGCGGTGCAATTTTGTTGACAAGCCGGCACAGCATTCTTAAAAATGCAGCTGCAATGCAGCATGCCGATCCTAGTAGTAGAGGGTATGTATGGACACATACACCCTATCTGGCCTAAGGCAAATATAATTATTTTTGAAATTGAGATAATACCGTATGTTCTAGTAGATGACCTCGAAAACACTGCAAACAAAAATCATTTTTCAAAATCCATACATAGCATTTCTCGCAAATTGTTAATTAACAGATTGACAAAATTTAAACAGACAATTTCATCTTTATAGATTTCAATGCAAAAAAACGGCATAAAAATGGATGAAAATGTCTTTCCCTTATGGAATTCCATTTTTCCCTGGAATTCCATTTTTCCATGGAATTGCCCACATAGTGATAGCACAACGAATACTGACAGAATAAAAACATATTAAATAGAACTAAATACATAATATAAAGAATATATATATGTATATATCGAAAATAATTTTGCTTATATGTAATATTTGAAATGCGAAAATGTTATACAATTGATAGCATAATATTGATACAATAACAGAAACATCACAGTATGTACTGTAAATACAATATACCTCCTGGTATAGATTTTACTTGCCAAGCTTGATATTAAATTAAAATTTAATTATTGGATGGAAGAATCTTTTAGGCTCGTTAAGCCAAGTAATGCCTTTTCATCACCATGGGTGATCCACTCTGTTTAACAAGTTGCCTTGTTCCCATTTATAGATCACTTTTGTTTTATTTATATTTATATGAATTTTTTATCTATTTATCTATCGCAATTATTTTTCAATAAAATGTATTTTAAAGTAGAAAAATCATTACCCTTTATTAGTGGATGAATAAGCCACTATTAATGACGATATGCCTAATAATACAATAAACAATATTAAAGCATCTGTTTGACTCCAACCTAATGCGAAACAGCTGATTAAAACGAGAAGCCGCCATATGTACCCCAGTGAATCCTGGTATAATTCTCTTGACAAAGATGGTTCTTTCTGAGCTAAAATGTAAACGGTACGAAGTAGAAACGTTAATAATGCTGTCCAGCACATCCTCCATGTATATGACCAATCACAATGATCTCCAACACTTTTAAATTCACATTCGCAAAACACCGGCCCAAAGCCAAATATAACTTGTATGGATGATATGGTTCGAACACTTCCAGCTCCTTCTAATGACCATATGAAGGCTTGGGCAAGACAATGTTTGTGTTTGGTAAGTCTCCCAGAAATGGCGCAATATACTCCGTGTACCACCAATGTAGTGGACCGATAAATGGAAGAGAATAACATGAATTTGTTGAGGATCGTGTGATGCTCGATATCAGTTATAAGAGTATTGATTGCTCCTGCAACATGTAGCATGTACGCTATTACAGTGATATATCCAAATGTTCTGTGGAATTTTGTAGCAGTCGTGTGCACTATCTGAATGTAGGCACACAGCAACCACATTATAGCGAAAAATGCATGGATACCAAATGCGCGGTCTGCAGTAGGGTTTTCGTCTGGCTTTGGATAGGCTGGCATTAGTCCGAGTGATGTTACCGCGAACCACTGACCACTCCAAATTCGGGCCAGTGGTGTCAAGGATGTCAAGAGAAATGTGTGCCAAAATAGCAGACTGATATATTTCCTTGTAAATCCTAAGCGTTCGAAGTTGCTTGACCTGTCAGACAAACTAAATCTTCGTCTATGCATCCTCTGACAAAAATCTCTAAACACTTGGATTGCAAAATGAAGAGCTAAATTTACTAAATTAAATTAATCATAAGATAAAGTCTACTAAAAAATACGGTTTATAAAAGAAGACAAAAGCTACAGTATATCCGTCTGTGGCGGTATCTGTCTGTATGGCAGTATCCGTCCATGGTGGTATCTGTCTGTGGCAGTATCCGTTCGTGGCAGTACAGCCCTCCCAGCCAAAAAAATAGATGAAAAAAAGGAAAAAAGGAATTTATATTTTCAAAAAAAAAAGGAAAAAAAGGACAGGATGCAGTTCAAAAGAAGGACAAAAGGATCGGATACTGTAAATAAAAGTTACAAAAAAAGTGAAAAACTGAATTGATATTATCTTTAAAAAAAGGATAGTAAACATAATATTTAATTAACCTTATAATGGCCTATTGAGAAACGTCACTGTATTAAATGACAGGGAGAGATCAAAGTAAGTTAAAAAGTAGAAACACAGATGACGGCAATGGTAATATAATTATTATAAATCAACATATCAATGAAATTTTCACCTTTTTTTCCTTAGTTATCAGAGATGGTTGAGTTCGGCCGATTGATTGTCATTGATAGAGGTTTATCAAACACTTGTAAATATAACTTTATTTTGAAAGTGATATAAAACCTTTGGTACGGATTTCCGGATTTCCGCTACATTTATATAAATAACAAAAATGCTTTTAGACGCAATCAAAATTCAACCATCTCCAGGGGAAAACGGATGCAAATAACAGCTGCAATAATGACTGCACTGCCATGGACGGATACTGCCAGTATCCGTCCATGGCAGTGCAGTATCCATATGTGGCAGTATCCGTCCATGGTGGTATCCGTTCGTGGCAGTATCCGTCTGTGGCAGTATCCGTGCGTGGCAGTGTCTATCCGTGGTGGTATCTGTCCATGGCAGTATCTGGTGGTATCTGTCCATGGCAGTATCTGTATGTGGTGGTATCTGTCCATGGCGGTATCTGTCCATGGCGGTATCCGTCTGTGGCGGTATCCGTCTGTGGCAGTATCCGTGCGTGGCAGTGTCTATCCGTGGTGGTATCTGTCCATGGCAGTATCTGGTGGTATCTGTCCATGGCAGTATCTGTATGTGGTGGTATCTGTCCATGGCGGTATCTGTCCATGGCGGTATCCGTCTGTGGCGGTATCCGTCTGTGGCGGTATCCGTCTGTGGCGGTATCCGTCTGTGGCGGTATCCGTCTGTGGCGGTATCCGTCCGTGGCAGTGCAATATCCGTCCAGGATGGTATCCGTCGAGGGGGAGGGTAATGTCAGAACCTGGTAGAGGCCCTCAGAAAGTGTGGGGTGCATTGTACTGTCAAAGCCAGGACAATGACCAAAACTTTCAGAGGAGGCTGTGTGTGTGAGTGGGGGGGGGGGGGGGGGGGGTGATAGGTAAAGGGGGGAGAAAATGGCGTCTTGCCACCCCCACCCTTATCGGTGGTAGCCATTTTGTGACGATGAAGAGGGTGGGTCAAAAATATCTCCAAAAATGGCCAGTAAATGTTATTTTAGAAAGGGTACAATAAGTTGATACAGTATAATTCATTTACAATTTAGTTTAGATTGTTTTAAATTTTCTGACGTCCTAAAATTTATTCTCAACTACGCCTACCTGAAACAATATTAAAAAGATATGTTGTAAACTTTATGTATAGAACTGCTGTAATAAAGAAGATTTGGTTCTACTATTATACTAGAGATAGTATACCTCATGTATCTTATATTATTTATAATACATTAATGATACATAAGCCTATTGTTATAGGTAGGAGGATGTTGTTATGTCGCGGATGGAGGTGGTGGAGTTGCGGACGGTCAATAAACTAAACTCACAAAATTGGTATTTCAGCTATTCTATACCTTCATACACTGTAGGCTACTTTGATCACAATTATTTTATATTTATAATAATGCTTGCCAAGTTCCAAACTGGATTAATAAATACCTATACTTGATCTCTTCCAGTATGGTGCATTGCATAATTATATAAATCAATTAATCCTTTTAATTGGGAATAAACCGAATGCACAATAATAACTTCGACAAAAGGTTCTTCCTTTATATATGAAATGACTATTAATTAAATATCATAAAGTACAACATACTTGGCTGTACAGAGAGTTAAAACTACCTACAGTGCATTCTAGTTGGAAACCTGGCAAATATCATCGTATATAATTTAATTAATATATTATTGATTTTTTATATGATGCAGTTTGAGATGATACAACGGTTTTTATAAGTATCGTATGACTTACAAAGACTAATTTAATGTTTGTGTGTAAACATAGTGATGTAATTTGTTGGTGTGTTGTCTGGTTTAAATGTCTTCTTTATTTATATTCAATTCAGATAGGGTAACCTGTCCTATCGACTTTAGTTTATTGTTTTGGTTAGAATTACGTGCCTACCCCCTTCCCTTTAATTGATATTAAAAATTGAGACTATATATTAATTTGTCCATCCATTTGTCCGTCTCATCAATTACTGGATACTATAAGTCACAACATAATTTAATTAAATATTACATTTACCTGTACTCATTTTACAAAGACAACTTGTAAATCCACCAGCACAATACTAAGCTGCCATACTAAAATACTAAATAAAATACTAAATAATAATAATAATACTAAAATACTAAAATAATACTAAATAATAATAATAATAATAATAATACTAAAATACTAAAATAATACTAAATAATAATAATAATAATAATAATACTAAAATACTAAAATAATACTAAATAATAATAATAATAATAATAATACTAAAATACTAAAATAATACTAAATAATAATAATAATAATACTAAAATACTAAAATAATACTAATTAATAATAATAATAATAATAATACTAAAATACTAAAATAATACTAAATAATAATAATAATAATAATAATACTAAAATACTAAAATAATACTAAATAATAATAATAATAATAATAATACTAAAATACTAAAATTTCAGCCATACTAAAATGTAATATATTATTTTAAATACCTTTATCGTACTTCTTGCTTGCTACTTTCACACAAGCTATCATTGCAAATAATCATATTATTTATCTATAACTGTTATCAACAATTAATTCATTATTGTTCTTAGTAGTAGACAGCAATTTGCTTCTTGTATTTTTTACGTAAAAATAATTTAATGTAAATTTTGGCGATTGTCCAAGAGGTGAGGTGGTTGAAACTTTCAAACCACTGCTAAGGAAATTTGAGAAAATTTTGCCATTCAAGACATTAAAATTCTCCCATTGCTATATAATACAACATCTATTTAATGGCGCTAACTGATTCACAACAATTCCTAGTGAAAAAAGTGTGGGATAAAGTTGTAGCTGATGGATATCATGAACCTGGATTGATATTTATGAACAAGTAAGTTGAACAAGTTTTGAGATTGTGGGTGGATAAATATAATGTAACATGAGTGAGTTAAGAGGCACCACAAATTGATGTCAACTATCGGTGATTCGTAAAGTAATGAGGTTGTAATATACAACTTGGAAAATAAAGTAAGTTTTATCGCAAACAGTCGGCTGAAGACGGAGGCGACCCAAAGGCTCCTCTTTCGATAGCTGCTACCTGAGGGTTGGGGTGGGTGTTACTCCTATCCCAAGATTTGCTCCCAGTTATTTAACTGGTACTCATTTTATCGACCCCAGTGGATGAAAGACTGAGTGGACCCTGGCGGGGCCGAACCTACAACCAATAGATTGCAGGTCCGGCGCTCAGCCAACTGAGCTACCCCGTCTTAAGTCATCGGAAGTAAGTACCGATAAAAAGTTAATGCATAAGGTTAACAATGTTCAGATAGCGGATAGGCCTACAGGAGACCAAATATTGGGTATTTTTGGATGGATGAATGGATATTTATTTAATGGATAATTACTATCAAAAGAGAACAATAGCCTACAATAATTTATTTCTGATTAATCTCCGATTTGAAGCGCCATGTAGGACAACATTAAGCCCCGTTCACATCCAACGGTGCGTGAGCGGTAAAGTAGTCTGGCGGTATTGAAGCGGTAAGCCAGCGGTACACTACCCGGAGCCCGTTTACACCCAACGGTACAATTGCGGTAACTGATTGTCTATCTGTCGACTGTGAATTCAACAGGAAATTACATTAATTGTTTTAACATTGTTTAAATGGGCTGTGGTAAACCGCGCGGTTTAGCGCACAACTACCTGTTGAGTCGTTCACAGTCAGCGGTGTACCGCTGGCCCTGCGGTACACCGCGCGGTGTACCGTTCCGTTGGATGTGGTACACCGCGCGGTGTACCGTTCCGTTGGATGTGGTACACCGCGCGGTGTACCGTTCCGTTGGATGTGAACGGGCCTTAAGTGAGAAAATATGCAATGCAGCAGTTTAAAGTTTTGAAGTTGTACAAGATAATAGCCGAGGTAACCCACCATATTTGATGATTAACCATGGTAACCGTAACCATTTTATAAATAACAAAATACTGTAATAATATTGAATGGGAGAATCTTTTAGGCTCGTTAAGCCAAGGAATGCCTGTTCACCACCATGGATGATCTTCCACAGTAAACCCTTCCACTCTGTTTCCCAAGTTGCCTTGGTTCCCATTTATCGACCACTGAAGGATGAAAGCCGGGGTTGGGCTAGGCTGCAAGCATTTAAAGCACTGTGCCCAAACAGTGCTGCCCCATCTAGGGATCGAACCCGGGCTCCTTAATCGGAAGCACAGTAATGTCACCACTAGACCAAGATGCTGCTTAAAATAATAATATTAATAATAAAATAATAACATTTTACACAATATTTTTAAAATCCAAAAATTTGTTTTGGATATTAATTATTCTCTTATTTTCTCTACCAAGCTGTCACTGAATTGTTTAGGTTTTTCACTGATACACCTGAAGCACAAAACTACTTCTGGTTCGTCAAAGATAGACCACTGTATGAACTTCGTGAAAACATCCACATGGAAGCACATCTTACGCGAGGGCTCAGCCACATTACTTGTACTATAAATAAGGTTGCAGAACCCACTGTCTGCGCGGATATGTGGAGAAATCTCGGGAGGACCCACACAGCTCACACAGTTCCTTTTAAAATGTTCGATGTAAGTAGAAAACTGGTGATCAACTTTGTCAGCATTTTGTTGCCGATTACTCTGTCACGAATTTGACTCCATCTCTGCCACGTAAACTTAAGTTGAGGATAAGTTAAATTCGTTACGAAAATAAATTTTCAGGTTCCTGACTAAGAGTTGACCAAAAATGTGCAAAGTTTAAACAAATAAACCGGCATTAATACGATAAGGAATGTACATTATATATTGGTAATATGTGTCATGCGTGCATGTGGGTATCAGTAGGCTTAGTTCAACTACTAGGATCGGCATGCTGCATTGCAGCTGCATTTTTAAGAATGCTGTGCCGGCTTGTCAACAAAATCTGGTTCAAAACTATGTATTGACATATTATTCTTGAATCTTTCTATATACATTAACTTTTGACAAAATCCATTGGCGACAGGCGACAGTGTCAAGTCGTTAGTGGAGAATTAAAAACAATTATACACTCTATACAGTATGTAGAGAGGCTATTGAATGGAGTAATGTTACTTATTTGTATTTCTATTGATTGAAGTTATCTTACTTTTTATTTTTTAGCTTATGAAGCCGGCTTTTGTAAACATGGTTATTCAGTGTTGCGGTGGAATGGTGGATCAAGATACACTTGTCGCATTGTCTCTTTATTGGGATTTTATAATGCGATGCGTGAAGGAAGGTATGGAAGAGGCTGCTGCTTAAAAGGGCTGGTCTGACTCAACAACTTTAAACGGTTCATTATATCTTAAGATTATTAATACTCCATTACTATATTGTCCCTGTCTTGGAAGAACTGTTTCGTGAGATATAAAAACTAGGTGCATGTTAAGGGTTGCAATTATAAATCTTTTGTTTCAAACGATAATAATTCACATAATAAACATACTTTACTTGAATGAATATTATACAGAGTAAATTTATTTACAGTAATTTTATCATAATAATCTGCAAAGATATACTAAATATAAAATATATAAAGCTATAATGTAATAATGTAATAATATATGTAATGTATGTTATATGTAATGTAATAATATTATACTTACACAGTAACGGGTGTAACTATCCAAAATTAAAAACCAATATGCAGCCATATCCTCTCCCAGTCAAATATACTATATAAACAATCATATAAATATATTTTAAAATCCCATCAATGTAGTACGAAATATATTTTCAAAAAATGAATGATCCATGTATATAGTACAATATGAGGTACAATATTTGTAGTCCCAATAAATATTGTCTGTTTGAAGGGAGTACTATAATGTGTATTCGGCGTTCTTAGATGCGTCTAAGGCGTTTGACCGGGTAAATCATTTTAAATTATTTAGACAGCTATTGGATATTAATGTACCGGTTTCAATTGTGCGAATTCTTTCCTTTTGGTATTCAAATCAATATATTTTTGTAAGATGGGGAAGTGCTTCCTCGGATGTCTTCACTGTTACTAATGGTGTACGACAGGGGAGCCTTCTCAGCCCTCTTCTCTTTAATATCTATATGACGGAATTAAGTAGACGTTTAAACGACTCTTTTGTTGGTTGCAAAGTAGGTTCCATTATTATTAATAATCTTTTTTATGCAGACGATCTATGTTTATTATCCCCTAGCATTTTTGGTCTACGTAAGTTAATTGCTATTTGTGAAAAGTTTGGGGTGGAATTTGATATGGAATTTAACCCGCTTAAATCTCACTGTATGTATTTTCTTCCTTATAGAATTAACCGTGCTGGTGATGTATATCTTTGTGGTAAACCATTACATTGTGTTAAGGAGGTTAATTACCTTGGTCATACAATTACTTGCGATCTAAGCGATGAATCAGATATGAAACGTATAATGTGCTCAATGTATTGTAGGGGTAACCAGATTGCTAGATTATTTTCGAATTGTTCATGTGAAGTAAAGTTAACCTTATTTAGATCCTACTGTTACAGCATGTACTGTTGTTCACTCTGGTCTATATTTCGTGTTGAGAATTTGCGCAAGGTTAAGGTAGCTTATAATACTGCTTTTAGATCACTTTTCAAATATTCTAGAACTGAGGATGCTAGTGAAATTTTTGTAAATAATAGGAGCAATACTTTTAGGGCTATGCAGAGAAGTAATATTTTTTTTTTGCTACGACGTATTGATGTTTCACAAAACATCATTATTCGTGCAATTGCTAACGTTTCTCCTCTCTCGGTCAATCAATCAAATCCTCGGTGTTGCGCAAGAGGTGGTTAGTGGTGCTTGGGGTAACCTAAATTTCTGATTTTGTATTTATTCTGTTGTCTAGGTAAATTTATATAATGTGGTCTGTATGTATACTTCTAGTACTGTATGTATGTAATTAAATATATATCGGTCGGGAATAGATCTGCAAAGTATCATTTAGAACAGATTAAGTCTGGTGGTGCAACCGCTGTTATAGAATTTCCTGCTGGTTGACCAGTAATTTGGCCGAAAATAGTTATGTAATAATAGCCCAATTTGACCACAAATACGCATTCACGCATAAATGATGCATAAAATTAGCCTCGATATAATGACGTTTCATGTCCATGTGCTCGGGGCAGTCTGAATCACATATATATATGGATTCCCAAAAGAGTCCGATTTTGAATACAAAAATTTCCTACTTGTGTGCAAGTGTATTAGCATATTGTATGTACTTATTTGTTATTATTGCATGCACAGTTAATACCATCACCTGCTCATGTGCTAGTTAACATGGTAGATAGCACGTATTAGCTAACAAGTGCGCACATGTTAGTATTACGGTGCTCACTACACACTAAATAATTAAGGATGCACGATACACCTTGGCTAATAATTGATATTTGCGGGTTTTTTGTAAAAAAATCTGACTTATGGTGTTTTGCCAAGTTGAGGATACCATGTTTTTCTGGCATTACCCCACAACTATCGTATAATTACGGGATAATGCCAGAAGAAGGTGTACCTAAGGTTCCACCTTGGTGTAGTGGTTGCATTGAATTCACATCTCCTGTAGGTCGTGGGTTCGATCCTCACATGGGCCAGGGCAGTTTTAGTTTCGGCACGAATGCTTTAAAGGGACCAGCCAGGGCTCATCTCTGCCTTGCATCCTTAAGTGGTAGCTAAATGAGTACTGGAGTTTCCTCTGAGGAGTAAAGTTCTGGGGGGACCGCACTGGAAATAAGTCGTCAGACTTTGTGCGTAATCCCTGGCCAAGCGGCCGAAGAAAATTTACTTTTTACTTTACTTTACCTCCTTATCTTGGCAAATCACTATAAGTCAGAATTTTTTACAAAAAACCTCAATAATATAACAATGGTGATTCTAACTCAATTTGAAAGTTTACTTATATGAATTATAGTTGTCAAAAAACACAATAACAAGTAGATTGAGGCATCTCTCTAAAAAATAAACAGTTTTTATCGATTATCTCAGAACTACAAAAATCGACTTAGGGGGTTCTGCCTTGAAGGTGACGGCTAGGTGTCCTGTCTCACCTATATTTAACGTCCAGTCGGCACTAAATAATGTTCCAGGGCAGCCGATCAAACGGTTGTATCACTTTTGCATTAGTTTCTTCTGCTGTTAATAATGCGATAAAATTATATATGGGATTCACTTCAATTCCAATTCGTCTCACTTTCTATGGGTTTAAATACCCATTCTTTATCACTTTATTATTTAAATTCTTATTTAATTTCTGTCCCTCATACATTCATTCTATATGTCATAAATCATGTCATTGTAATAATCACATGTCATCGTACGTCCAGTATATCGTATGTCTATAATCTCATTTTATACTTTAATTTAATTTAACTTTTACTACTTTATGACTTTATTTTACTTCTAATGGGTATACGCCAGAGTTTTATTTTCAATGCACGATGTTTCTAATTTTAGGCTTTACTGTTCCAATAAACATCATTTTTTTTGGTCTTAGAATGGTTTTCTTACCACTATTCACTGTCCTTAGGTCGACTGTTCTGACGTTTTGTCTTTCTCGGTCTTTGTACTGACCACTCTGGCTAAGATCAAGTCGAACTTCTTCAATGTGTCGTCCGTCACTATGACTGCATCATTGACTAGCAGGTCTCGTTTCTCTATACGCCACTTCTGTCTCTTGTATAGAGTGGGGAGGTACTCCTTTACCCATCTCTTCCAGAATATCCTTTCCACATCCTTTTAATGTAATTATCTCTGTCATGAAATAGTTCCCGTTGTAACAGTAGGTGACTGGGTGTAATTACTTCGTATGAATTCTGATCATCACTTTGCGCGCACAGAGGTCTACTATTCATTGTCGCCGCTGTCTCTGCGAATATTGGTGCTAGGTTATCCTCGTTAAGGCATCTGTTCATGGTTACTGCTATTATTTGTCGCTTGGCTGACCCTATTAATCACTCACACACCCCGAATGAGTGTGGCACATAAGTTGTATGGAATTTCCACTCTATTCCATTCCGCATTGCCGTCGCTTTTACCTCTGGTGTCTGCGCGTATTGATATAATGTTTTAAGTCCCTCATTTGTTCCTATTAAGTTTCCTCCATTATCGGAACTTAACTTCTTTATCCCTCCATGGTTTCTTATAAACCTACTCAGTGCATCTGCAGTGCAGATGCATCTGCACTGGCGTTTCTTACCACCTCAAGAGCGACCACTCTACTGGTATAACAAAGCAGTATTGCACCCCACCTCTTGTTGTATGTACGTCCCACCTTGACTGTTATTGGTCCAAATTTAGGGCTTCTACTGGGTGGTTCCTTCCATCTGCCGCTATAAGGGCCTCGTGTTGGTTAGCCACTCTATAGGGTTATTGTGGCTTACTGGTGCTGCAGAGATCGCCTGATGATTATATTGCTGTTCCATTGGTGCCGTGTTATATTGGGATGCACGTATAAGGGCTGCTCTATTATGTCTGCTCTCCCTACAGTTATGGGGTAATAGTCATATATGTCGGCATTTGGATTTAGTGCTGTACACGCGGGTTGTGCTACGATTTCTGCGTGTATGACCTGATTGTACTCTATCTGGGGTGGTGCTTCCATTTGATTCCCATGGAATGCTGATGGTTCTATCTACCACTCTGGCAGACCATGCGAAACATAATTTTCAGCCACATATGGTCAATCATCCTATTTAGGTTGCCTTCCCATAGTTTGCCATTGCTCTCGAGTATAGTGAAAGTAATGTTACACTTTATTTAACATGCAATACGTGTTGAGAGACTGCTCCGTGGAAATCAGAATGGGTTCCGTAAAGGTCGTGGGACCATGGAGCCCATTTTGGCACTTAGAAGGATAATTGAAGAGTTATCAAAAAAGAAAGACAGGCATCTGGCTGTTATCTTTGTTGACTTCTTCAAGGCCTTTGATTCAGTCTCTCGCTCACGTATGTTCAGCATACTTTCATTATATGGGTTTCCTGATGAAATTATTGCAGCAATCAGATCAGTATACGATGGTTCGACAACATTTGTGTCTACTGTTGATGGTGACACAGAACCATTTGTAGTGTTATGGGGGGTCCTCCAAGGAGACACACTTGCACCATTCTTGTTCATTATTGTGGTTGACTATGTTCTACGCAAGTCCTTAGATCATTATAATGATGATGGGGTGATGATAACTCCACCTACTGGCTCCAGAAGTCGAGGAAATCCTGCCAAGTACCTAACTGATCTAGACTTTGCTGATGACTTAGGAGTACTCTCAGAATCATTAGAGGGAGCCCAACGGCTCCTCAGCTCATTAGAACATGCTGCTTCTAGTGTTGGTCTTTTTATTAACTCCAGAAAGACCAAAATTCTGACTTTTAACTTTGAAAAGTCCTCAGCAAGTCTCTGATCGGATGAGCATAAGCTCAAAGGATGGTATGCTTGAGCATGTGGACGACTTCTGTTACCTGGGATCATGGATCCGGAAGTCAGGTGAGGACCTTCGAATATGTAAGGGAAAGGCATGGGCAGCCTTGAATAGGCTTTCCAGGATTTGGAAGTCACCGAGAATTAATCGGAAACTTAAGGTCCGATTATTTAGAGCAGCAGTTGTTCCAGTACTCCTCTACGGGAGTCCATGCTGGGCTCTAACTGCTGAGGACACCAAATCTCTGGATGGCACATTCACAAGAATGCTACGCCGGGTTCATTGTGTCAAGTACAATGCACACATCTCCAACCAGACACTATATAACATTGGAGGTATCTCATTGGTTCCCCCAAGCTTGACACTAGAACAAAATCGCCTCCGCTTTGCAGGACATTGCTTTCGCCGTGAGGACCAGCCAGTGCATAATCTTGTACTTTGGCAGCCTCATGGAGTGAATAAGCATGGTGGACAGCCCATGACTTTCTTGAGACGCATCTTAAAGGACACTGGCCTTAAAGATGCGGATGATCTAGCAAATGTCATGGGTGATAGGGAGTTGTGGCGGTGCAATTTTGTTGACAAGCCGGCACAGCATTCTTAAAAATGCGGCTGCAATGCAGCATGCCGATCCTAGTAGTAGAGGGTATGTATGGACACATACACCCTATCTGGCCTAAGGCAAATATAATTATTTTTGAAATTGAGATAATACCGTATGTTCTAGTAGATGACCTCGAAAACACTGCAAACAAAAATCATTTTTCAAAATCCATACATAGCATTTCTCGCAAATTGTTAATTAACAGATTGACAAAATTTAAACAGACAATTTCATCTTTATAGATTTCAATGCAAAAAAACGGCGTAAAAATGGATGAAAATGTCTTTCCCTTATGGAATTCCATTTTTCCCTGGAATTCCATTTTTCCATGGAATTGCCCACATAGTGATAGCACAACGAATACTGACAGAATAAAAACATATTAAATAGAACTAAATACATAATATAAAGAATATATATATGTATATATCGAAAATAATTTTGCATATGTACAAGAAAATATATATGTATATATCGAAAATAATTTTGCATATATGTAATATTTGAAATGCGAAAATGTTATACAATTGATAGCATAATATTGATACAATAACAGAAACATCACAGTATGTACTGTAAATACAATATACCTCCTGGTATAGATTTTACTTGCCAAGCTTGATATTAAATAAAAATTTAATTATTGGATGGAAGAATCTTTTAGGCTCGTTAAGCCAAGTAATGCCTTTTCATCACCATGGGTGATCCACTCTGTTTAACAAGTTGCCTTGTTCCCATTTATAGATCACTTTTGTTTTATTTATATTTATATGAATTTTTTATCTATTTATCTACCGCAATTATTTTTCAATAAAATGTATTTTAAAGTAGAAAAATCATTACCCTTTATTAGTGGATGAATAAGCCACTATTAATGACGATATGCCTAATAATACAATAAACAATATTAAAGCATCTGTTTGACTCCAACCTAATGCGAAACAGCTGATTAAAACGAGAAGCCGCCATATGTACCCCAGTGAATCCTGGTATAATTCTCTTGACAAAGATGGTTCTTTCTGAGCTAAAATGTAAACGGTACGAAGTAGAAACGTTAATAATGCTGTCCAGCACATCCTCCATGTATATGACCAATCACAATGATCTCCAACACTTTTAAATTCACATTCGCAAAACACCGGCCCAAAGCCAAATATAACTTGTATGGATGATATGGTTCGAACACTTCCAGCTCCTTCTAATGACCATATGAAGGCTTGGGCAAGACAATGTTTGTGTTTGGTAAGTCTCCCAGAAATGGCGCAATATACTCCGTGTACCACCAATGTAGTGGACCGATAAATGGAAGAGAATAACATGAATTTGTTGAGGATCGTGTGATGCTCGATATCAGTTATAAGAGTATTGATTGCTCCTGCAACATGTAGCATGTACGCTATTACAGTGATATATCCAAATGTTCTGTGGAATTTTGTAGCAGTCGTGTGCACTATCTGAATGTAGGCACACAGCAACCACATTATAGCGAAAAATGCATGGATACCAAATGCGCGGTCTGCAGTAGGGTTTTCGTCTGGCTTTGGATAGGCTGGCATTAGTCCGAGTGATGTTACCGCGAACCACTGACCACTCCAAATTCGGGCCAGTGGTGTCAAGGATGTCAAGAGAAATGTGTGCCAAAATAGCAGACTGATATATTTCCTTGTAAATCCTAAGCGTTCGAAGTTGCTTGACCTGTCAGACAAACTAAATCTTCGTCTATGCATCCTCTGACAAAAATCTCTAAACACTTGGATTGCAAAATGAAGAGCTAAATTGCTAAACTAAATTAAATTAATCATAAGATAAAGTCTACTAAAAAATACGGTTTATAAAAGAAGACAAAAGCTACAGTATATCCGTCTGTGGCGGTATCTGTCTGTATGGCAGTATCCGTCCATGGTGGTATCTGTCTGTGGCAGTATCCGTTCGTGGCAGTACAGCCCTCCCAGCCAAAAAAATAGATGAAAAAAAGGAAAAAAGGAATTTATATTTTCAAAAAAAAAAGGAAAAAAAGGACAGGATGCAGTTCAAAAGAAGGACAAAAGGATCGGATACTGTAAATAAAAGTTACAAAAAAAGTGAAAAACTGAATTGATATTATCTTTAAAAAAAAGGATAGTAAACATAATATTTAATTAACCTTATAATGGCCTATTGAGAAACGTCACTGTATTAAATGACAGGGAGAGATCAAAGTAAGTTAAAAAGTAGAAACACAGATGACGGCAATGGTAATATAATTATTATAAATCAACATATCAATGAAATTGTCACCTTTTTTTCCTTAGTTATCAGAGATGGTTGAGTTCGGCCGATTGATTGTCATTGATAGAGGTTTATCAAACACTTGTAAATATAACTTTATTTTGAAAGTGATATAAAACCTTTGGTACGGATTTCCGGATTTCCGCTACATTTATATAAATAACAAAAATGCTTTTAGACGCAATCAAAATTCAACCATCTCCAGGGGAAAACGGATGCAAATAACAGCTGCAATAATGACTGCACTGCCATGGACGGATACTGCCAGTATCCGTCCATGGCAGTGCAGTATCCATATGTGGCAGTATCCGTCCATGGTGGTATCCGTTCGTGGCAGTATCCGTCTGTGGCAGTATCCGTGCGTGGCAGTGTCTATCCGTGGTGGTATCTGTCCATGGCAGTATCTGGTGGTATCTGTCCATGGCAGTATCTGTATGTGGTGGTATCTGTCCATGGCGGTATCTGTCCATGGCGGTATCCGTCTGTGGCGGTATCCGTCTGTGGCAGTATCCGTGCGTGGCAGTGTCTATCCGTGGTGGTATCTGTCCATGGCAGTATCTGGTGGTATCTGTCCATGGCAGTATCTGTATGTGGTGGTATCTGTCCATGGCGGTATCTGTCCATGGCGGTATCCGTCTGTGGCGGTATCCGTCTGTGGCGGTATCCGTCTGTGGCGGTATCCGTCTGTGGCGGTATCCGTCTGTGGCGGTATCCGTCCGTGGCAGTGCAATATCCGTCCAGGATGGTATCCGTCGAGGGGGAGGGTAATGTCAGAACCTGGTAGAGGCCCTCAGAAAGTGTGGGGTGCATTGTACTGTCAAAGCCAGGACAATGACCAAAACTTTCAGAGGAGGCTGTGTGTGTGAGTGGGGGGGGGGGGGGGGGGGGGGGGTGATAGGTAAAGGGGGGAGAAAATTGCGTCTTGCCACCCCCACCCTTATCGGTGGTAGCCATTTTGTGACGATGAAGAGGGTGGGTCAAAAATATCTCCAAAAATGGCCAGTAAATGTTATTTTAGAAAGGGTACAATAAGTTGATACAGTATAATTCATTTACAATTTAGTTTAGATTGTTTTAAATTTTCTGACGTCCTAAAATTTATTCTCAACTACGCCTACCTGAAACAATATTAAAAAGATATGTTGTAAACTTTATGTATAGAACTGCTGTAATAAAGAAGATTTGGTTCTACTGTACTATTATACTAGAGATAGTATACCTCATGTATCTTATATTATTTATAATACATTAATGATACATAAGCCTATTGTTATAGGTAGTGTTCTTCATTCTCTTCCAAGCCACCTATGCCAAGATATATCAATATTACATTTGCGTCATATTTTGTTCCACATTTTTTATCATCCGTTTATTATTCAGATATTAATTAAACTCTACCTAGATATTTAAAGAATGTCTACATACTAAAGGCAGACTGTTAAGATATAAGTTGGCCAAATTTATGTAGGCCTAGCTACATTATTAAACTGCATTAAACAAAAAGTACATAAAACAACAGGCATCCGGCACTACATTTTAATTAGGCAGTGATTTTTTATGGTTTGTTTGACTTTTTTTGTCCGCCTTTTTTTTACGAATTGTGCATAATGACTTTTGTTGTCCCTTTAATGACTTTTTATGTATGTATTTCTTTAAACTGTCCGACTGCTGATTTCTGGACTGTCAGACAGTTGATTTCAACATGCCTATGCCAAAAAAATAAAAATTTGTTGATTTCTGATGGACTGTCGGACAGTTGATTTCACTATGCCTGTGCCAAAACATTCAAAATTTGTTGATTTCTTGACTTTCAGACAGTTTAATTTACAATAATTGTGGCAAAACATTCAAAATTCCATGATTTATAGGCCATGAGATAGATTTCCATATGCGCCTGTGGTAAAAGACTCTAAATTTAATAGTTTATGGTTGTTGTCGATAATCGATTAACATATGACGTAGGAAAACACTCATTTTATAGCCAAAAACAATTACCAATTGATGGAAAAGAGCAGGTTAGTCAGGCCGGATTTTCTAAAGAAAACAATAAACAGTCACTTTACCAAATGAAGGAAAGGAGCAGGTTACAGAGGCGGGCCTTTCTAACCATACAACAAACGGTCACTTTACCAAATCAGGGAAAAGAGAAGTTTACAGAGGCGGGATTTTCTAACCAAAACAATAAACGATCATTTAACTAATTAAGGGAAAGGAACAGGTTACAGGAGGCGGGATTCCCCGCCTCCTTACTTACTTCCCCAAAGGTACCTTCGTCCCCCTTCACAAAGTAACGAAGATGTTCGTTGATTGCGTTATCCAACAATGGCGTCCCATAGGTCCCAACTAATCGTCATTCGTGCATCTCCCTATACTGATCTTGCATTGCGTGTGCTATCTGACTCTTGGGAAGTCGTTTGTAATACTCCCTGGTCTTGTTCTCTGGATATCTTTACGTGAAATCTGTAAGCGGATTCAATTCCGCCGCACTACCCTCATAAAATGGGAAGTGGCATTTTCAGCAATGTTGGAGATACGAGATTAGCAATAACTAATCTCGTATCACAACCAACACTGGGGAGAACACAACCCCAAAGCCACACACAAAGGGTAGGTCAGAGGTCAAACCACCTCGGAAGGGGAAACAACCAGCAGGGGCCAACAGCATTGATAGCATTGAAAGTAGCATTGACATTGAAATGACCTTGATGGCATATTGAAATGACCTTGAAATCGACAGACCGAAATTCCAGACTTTCTGTCTCATATTGAAATGACATTGAAATGATTTCAAGGTAACAGTTTATATCTCTCTTCTGCGGCAAGCCTTTGTACTCAGATTCCCGCCGAGAACTGGCTTTTGTTAATGGCCAAGCCGCTTTGTGATTGACAAGGTGGTGGATGGAGCTTGCTTGACTTTGTGGATGGACAGCGATTGGATTTACATGGCAGTGTTATACATCCCACATATTTTGCAACTTACCTCATAGCTTTGTTAGTGTCTAGTGGTTGCCCGCCCACTCCATTGATTAGGATTATACTAGCCATGTATGCGCTCTGCGCATGCCCAAAACAACTTCCTTGATAAAGATATGGCATCAAACGAGGTACGCTAGTTAATCCACTGCCCTGTGACAATACAACATTGAGATACAACAGAATTTTATTAACACAATTTATACCCACTCTAACAAATATCCATTCTACTGTACTACAGTATATGTATTAAAATATTGTTATGAATACCTCAACTCTACCACACTGATACTACTGTAGTCTTGGCTATCAAGCATAGAAGTAAGCAAACTGGTACCGCAGTTTCAACCTTTGACTGTCGGTTGGTCGGTCTATCGGTCTCTTTGTCTGTCAGTCAGTCGGTCCTTCGGCAAATAATAATTTTGTCAATCTTTGATGACATCATGTACCCATATTCATTCATACCGGGTTTTAAGCAACCATATTGTTTGCAATTGGCTTTTTCACTTATGACGTCACTGTTACGCAGTGGATAGATTCTTGTTTGGGCTGAGAGTCAATCCATTCAAATCACAATGAATATACGATTTCAGAAGGGGTTCGGACAGTCGCGCATAAAAAAACCGAGCAAACTTTGGCGTAGTAGAGTAATCTGTTGTCCGGAAATCACACCACAAGTTACAGAAGGCTGTATCTAACCAAAACAATAAACGAATTAGTATCTGTGCAGATTATAAGAAATAACTAAATGCCATAAGGAGAAATTAAAAAAATAATTCTTCATATATAAAACTTCAATACATTTTCGACCGAATATTATTTAATCCTGACATGGTCCACTCTTCACAAAGGCGCATCTCTGCCTTGAATCTCTCCTTTCCCTAAATAATTTCCAGTTTCCCCTGTAGAGTATAATTATAGTTCTGGTTCGTACAGTACAGTACTTATAATTGTAAGTATCCACTGACAGTGACAGTAAGTTGTTTATTTGCAATCTCTATGGCAACCTAGCCAGGTACTCAGTACTCACCAGTACAATAATCGCCTCATTGTAGAGTCGTAATCCTATGTGCTCTCGAGGCATATTGTCTATAGTCCCATCGATAACCATTCGTTTCAGTATCTTTCGTATCAACTTGCGGAACTTCATCGGGCGTTGTTTTGGACATTGTTTCGGCGGGGTTTGGGTCTGCAGTAGAACGTAATGGAAGGGATTTGATGGACAAACATCTGTTGGAACAAAAGTATTTTAATCGATTTTCTGAAAAATTATCATACAACATTATATTTTATGCTAACTCAATTATTAATTATTCAATAACTGTTAAATAATAAAGCCGTTTGAGTTAGTAAGTTCCGTGTCTCATGACAATATACTCAATATCTGGAATTTTGCATGGTGTAGGGAAAAATACACACTAAATATAACGTGTGTATGAAATTGCCAACCAGCGCCAATAGAATTCCTACGAAATATCTAATATAAATAATTATTGTACCAAAACATATCTCAATTATTAAAAAATAAGGCACATCATCGGAGAAGAATCCTAACGTACTTTATGTACCAAAACTATACTGGTTTAACGTCTCTGTCTAATTGAACTGGGAAATAAACTTTGAGTAACCTGTGCATTACTACTCTTTTTACACTGAACCGTGTACTGTAGTAACCTAGCAACCAAATTTCACTGAAACACTAAATTAACATTAAAAAATATCCAACACAGAAACTAATACTAACTTGTGTACTCTAGTAACCTAGCAACGCGAAGCTTGTAGTGGGTTGCCATATGGTCGGCCCAGTGTAGAAAACGTTCGCACTGTTGTTTGGACCCTTCGAAGTCCATATTGAACATTGAGAAATTACGATCCAATGTTGGAACCTAGAAAATGTTTCCAAAATAATGAGAATTGTTTCTCATAATAATTAGTAAGCACCGATAACTTATATAAGCCCTATGGATTTATGTTGTATACTCAATGGTGGCTTTCCACATTAAACATTTTGTCATTCTATATTATATTGTTACCAAGTTTCCATGGTTCCCTTTTATCAACCAGTAATGTATGAAAGCCTATAGGTTGATATAGGTTGCAGCATTTTAAGCATTAAGCGTAGGCCCAAACAGAGGCCCGTGAATTATTGGGCCTAGGTAGTTATTGGAATTATCGATCTTCTAACTCAATATTTTTTGAGTTAGAAGAAATCTATCTATTCTAAGTAAAAAAAACAAGGATTTCATGACTTTTTTTAATCGGTTCCGACTAAGGATCGATCCAGAGCATCATGATTGGCACCCCACAAGTTCACGCGGCTGTTTTTTTTCTAACAAATAACAGTTCTTCATTAAATACAATTACAATTTTAATACGTTAAGTTTTAGAATTGTAATTCCGGGAGCGAACAAAAAAATTATCATTCCTGACGTGACCAAAATGTGTAAAATTTTAAAAGCAAATAACTAATTAGTGACGTTCGTTTGCATTTCAGTAGACTAATTCCGTATTTTTTTTGTGAGCAAGTAATTATTTATAATTATTTAAAAATTATTTAACATTTTTCATATCATTTTCGCCTACTACCTGTGTTAGTGCAACGTGTCTCCACATTCTTAGATAGCCAATGAATCCTCTAACACTCGGGTATATGTGACTGCCTCCAATGTGAGTGAACCCCCGTTGCAGGAAGTCGATAACAATTGGTTGCTCATCTTCATAAACACATGTCTTTGTCTCGTTGCCATAGGTGATAGACGCTGAAAACTAAATGTAAATAAACATTCTTCAATAGTTACAATAGCTACCTAAATGAATAGTTTACAATAGTTTCCTAAAGGAATGCCTGTTCACCACAATGGGTGATCTTCCACAGTAAACCCTTGCACTCTGTTTCCCAAAGGAATGCCTGTTCACCACAATGGGTGATCTTCCACAGTGAACCCTTCCACTCTGTTTCCTAAAGGAATACCTGTTCATCACCATGGATGATCTTCCACAGTAAACCCTTCCACTCTGTTTCACAAAGGAATGTCTGTACACCGCAATGGGTGATCTTCCAAAGTAAACCCTTCTACTCTGTTTCCTAAAGGAATGCCTGTTCACCACAATGGGTGATCTTCCACAGTAAACCCTTCCACTCTTTTTCCTAAAGGAATACCTGCTCCCCACCATGGGTGATCTTCCATAGTAAACCCTTCCACTCTGTTTCCTAAAGGAATGCCTGTTTACCACAATGGGTGATCTTCCACAGTAAACCCTCCCACTATGTTTCCTAAAGGAATGCCAGTTCACCACAATGGGTGATCTTCCACAGTAAACCCTTCCACTCTATTTCCTAAAGGAATGCCTGTTCACCACCATTGGTGATCTTCCACAGTAAACCCTTCCACTCTGTTTCCTAAAGTAATACCTGTTCACCACCATGGGTGATCTTCCACAGTAAACCCTTCCACTCTGTTTCCTAAAGGAATGCCTGTTCACCACCATGGGTGATCTTCCACAGTAAACCCTTCCACTACGTTTCCCAAAGGAATGCCTGTTCAACACCATGGGTGTTCTTCCACAGTAAACCTGTATTGTATTTGGTAAGAGTATAAAAATTTTATTTTATAATCGTTATATTGTTCCGATAACTTCTACTGTACGTTTAAAGTATAAAACCTATATTCTATACCTATATTCTACTATATTAATTAACGAAAATCTTATGGATTCTCTTTAAAGTTAAGTTTGTTTCAGTTCCTTTACTTACTGCAGTAGAAATACTGTACGATTCATTATGTGAAATACTACCTGATTATATGATAAATCACCAGTCGGTTAATTGTCCAGTATCTATAATTATTTCCAGATTATTATTATTATACAGTACAGTATAACTAAGCCCTGCTGGAGGTATTTTCAAATTAAGGCTTTTTAAACATGATTAGCCAATGACAGCCTTTGAATTCTTTTTATGCTTGTTTCAATGTAGAATTGAAGTTATATATATATTCATTCATTTACTCTGTTACTGCATTAAGTACCGCAGTACCGGTACGTTATATGGTTTAATCTTTTACATTTGGACGTGTATTTAAATTTTGACAGTGTTGTTTTGCATTCAGATGTCTGATGTCTGGATGTGTTTGATATAAAACTGTGATACTGTGATACGATATTCAATATAATGTCTTAGTCGATTAGAACACGTTCAATAACATTGTTGTTCCTGATTAACGGATCAGATCGCATTCTGACATGAGTCAATTATCGAAAACATTCGCGATGTCCGGCTAAGATTAGCTGCGGTGCGGTGAGGCCGGCAATGGGATGTGGGACATCAGTGGCGGTACGGAAGCAAAATTGGACTATCAGGGAAGTTGATCGAACCATTAGGCATAAGTTTGGGCTCGCTAAAATTGGATTAGTAAATGTCAATCAATTGCCCCTAAGTGCTAAGGCTGTAGGCCAATTGGTGAAGGGGTTAGATTATAGTTTTCAGAGGCCCCTATATTGATTTCTAATTCATGTACCGGCAGACCGGTAGCTAGGTCTACCATAACACGTTAGGAATTCTAACTTACTAATTTTCTAATAATTATTTTAGATAGTTTGTGATCATTCTTAGGCCCTACGGATAAATTGGTGGTTATTATAGCGCTGAGGGAACATTTGGGATGGTAAAATAGTTAGGCCATTTAATTATTTCTTTCTCAGCCCTAGTATCCTAAATTCCGTATAGATTGACAACCAAACTGTTGTAAGTATAAAATTTATTTATTTGTTTATACATATTTTGAAAGATAAAAAATTAGTATTTGCTCGTTTTGGGATTAGTTAGAAGAGCCTACTGGTCTAGCATGAATTACGAATTTTCAGCCATAATTGCTGTACATTCTGATATAGGTTTGGTTTATTGTTTTGGTTGCTGGTGTTTTACAGTACTTTATATGTTAGCCTTTACTGCCTGCCAAAATCGAACGACAAATATCTATTGAACTTACTTATTGTGAGCGCTGCTGTAAAAAAGGTGTTGAGGTCTCCACCATTGAATTAAAACATTTACTCGCAATAGCGATAGCTTTCCCTCAGTTTTGATCTCGGTTAATTCTGCCCTTTTGGGGGATTTGGGATTGCACTTAACAGAAATCAATATAAAAAATCAAAGCTGTAAATCCCAGCTGATTTACAAAATACTTAGCAAATAACATTTTTAGAAAATAATCAGTCTTTCTGTAATTATTCCGTTTTGCAGAAATACAAAATATTTTCTAAAATTAAAATATCAGCTCCAAAATTATGTAAAGGAGGTTGAATAGATATTTGGTAGCCAAAAAAGGTTAAAAATTTAAATTTAAAGTTTATTTGCAGGAAATAAAATTAGTAGGCGCCGTTTAAAGTTTCTATACGACTTTCAGGTACAGAGGGAGACTTTCCAACTGATTCTGGGATCTGTTGATGTTTACGAGTTTGGTACAAAAAGAAGTTCGCAGAATGAAAATCTGCAGCTCAGATTGGGACGCGAGGAAAATTGAAACGCTCCTGGGGTTAGTTGCATTACCTGTATCTCTGTGTCTGTGAGACCTGTGAAAGTTTTGCGGCAAGTTAATTTTATGATTTATTTAAATGCTTCCAGTTTGTCCACTATGTTTTTAGAACTCCACATCTTTGTCGTGCCGGGAAACCGTTACGCCTATTATATTTGTGTATAAAAAATATAATATTTGAAGGAAATATTAAAAATATTTTAGAAAGTTTACCGCTGTAGGAGCAGCACAACTTCAAGTAAAATTAGAAAATATATTTAGATATATACTGACCGGAAGGTTATACAGAAATACAGAATTAAAATTTACCGACCATGAGTATACATAGGACATCGACTATACAGGACATAACTCTAGTAGGTTCTGACTCAAACGATGACGAAATAGAGGAGGTGGTGAGAGTAAGTAGTTTAGATTCACAAAGAGGGCCACCGATAAGTAGGAGTGCTGGTGGGTATATGGCACAAATTACAAAGTGCACAAACAAGGTGATTACATTATTATTACAAGAGGGTGCTACATTAGACAGACAACAACTTTTGGAGTTACAAGGTAAGTTTAACACCCAGATGATCCATCCAGTAGCTGAACTACAAGCTCTTGTGGATAGAGCAGAAAAATATCAAGAGAATAAAACCCTGACTTTCTTATTCGAGAAATTGAAAAAGGCAAGAGTGAGTTATATAAGAGTAATTGAACACTTTTCCCAAATTCGTAATACACGATGGAGCGAAGCAGTTTGTGAATCTCTAACAGTCAATGAAGTCGAGTTTAGAGAATCAGAGGAACGTATTGTGGTTGAGACTCAGCATCGAGTTACTAAATTAACCCGTTATTTAAGTAAGAGAGGAGTAGTTATCATTGGATTACCATTGCCATTAACTGCAAACCAAGAGACAGTGAGTGGGTTAAACAGTGGAGCGGAAGTTTTATCTGTTGCCAGCCAAAGCACAACAAGGTCGCGACGAAGTACGAGTGTAGTACGTAGTCGGAGTTCGATAACAGAATCACAAAAGGCCCTGCGAGCGTTCACAGAACGAGATAGACTAATTGCAGTTGAAGAGAGAAAGCTCGAAGTAGAGGAAGCGCATAGGCAGGAAGTTGAACTCGCTGAAGAGGAGATACATAAATTAGCAGCACAAGAAGCAGATTTAAAGCAGCAAGAGCAGCTGGAATCAGAAGAAGCTAAACTTCGGCATGAGGAAGCAGCAGCTAAATTTAGGCGTGAAGCACAAGCTGCAGCCCAAGAAGCAGAGCATTTGCGTGATGAATTGCAGAGGCAACAGCGTGAAGCAGCGGCAAATTTAGAGCATCAACATGCACAGAGACGCGCACAAGTTGACGAAAAGCGGAGAGAATTAGAATTAAAGCAACGAAGGCGTATCCATGAGATTGAAATGGAACATAAGCGAGCTCAGTTGCAGGATGCACGGCTTGAGTTGGTAAATGATAGGCAGCAGTATGAAGAAGAGCACAGTAGTATTATAGACCAAGTGGAGGAAGCTCCAATCATATGTGAGTCCGCCCAAAGAAGGTTCCCTCTAACAGAAGCATATGTATCGTCATTGCATAAGGGCAGGATAGCACAAGAAGTTCACCAAGAACGACCCATTCCTCGACTAAACCAGAACATAGTGAGGAAGCCTGAGACAAAGCCATACGAGAAACCCTTCCAACCGCTGTATACCCCAAACAAATTTGTAGACAAACGTTGGCAATGTGAGGGCGAGCACAGACCACAGCCTCATGAAAGAGATTGCCCATGTTTCGTTTGTAGGGAAAGATATCTACTTCCCCAGAATCCTTGGTATCATTATGGTAATAGATCTCGGGAGAGGTATAGAACTGGTGGCGATGAGCCCTACTCACAGAATTGGGAACATTCACACAGAGCCGATAAGTTCGATCTATTTGATTTTGAGACTCCCATAGAACCGAAGGTTTCAATTGAGCAAATGAAAGCTGCTATGCAAGAATGCAATGCACCTTTACTACAACAACTGAAGGAAGTTCAAGAAAAAGTTGATTGGATGGACACACCAGTCCGGAGAAACTTAAAAACTGATTCAGAAATGGAGGAAATATCACAAAATCCAGTTAGAGAGCCAAGTTTGTCAAAGAAGATTCACTTCAATTCGACGTATGCACAGCGTCGTTCAACCCCACATCAAAATTTATATTCCGAGGTTGTTGAGAGCTCTTCTAGCAGTTTCTGTGGAGAATTTCAAAGAGGAAATAAATCTAGTTTGGTGAAGGAGAAGGAAAAACAGACAGAGACTACGGCTGTCCTTACCGAAATTGCTCGCTTTGCTGCTCGCCAGAGTCTGCCAACCCAACAACCTCCATGTTTTAATGGTAATGCAAAACATTGGCGCACCTTTATAAATTATGTTGACTCCCAAATAAAAGAAAAGGATTTCAGTTCAAATGAGAAATTCAATTACCTGTTACAACTACTACAGAAGGAACCTAGAGGGTTAGCTGAGACTTTTACAGGAAACCCAAATGCATTTCAGCATACTTATGAGCGATTAACCTCTGTATATGGAAGTAACACCAGGGTGGCTCAATCCATTGTAGATGAACTTGGAAAAGGTGGTCCTATTTCTACATCTCATGAATTATTAAAACTAGCGGATGAAATAAAGAATGCAATATCAATATTACCGGATATTGGTTGTGAAAACTATGGAGATAGACCAGACATCTTGAAAGATATAATTAGAAGATTAAGTTACCGTCACCGTCAAAAGTGGCGGAAATTAGAGAGCAAAATAGAAGAACGTGGAGAGACTTTAAAGTTACGACACTTACATGAGTTAATCGCTAGAAAAGCACTCGCAGATTCCCGTTCAAATTACTCTGAAGAATATTTACAGGTTGAAAGGCGCTCAATAGCAAAACCTAAATCCTTGATGACAACAGAGGGGATGTGTCTAACCTACAACACTTTAGGACCAACTGGGACTGACTCGAATATATCAAAATCGCGATACCAATTGGAGAAGAGTAAAGTTTCAGCCCCCATAGGAGTGACCCTGGAGCGTCAGGAGCTACCCTCCAACTTTCGCGGTTGCCAATATTGTTATCAGCAATCTCAAAAACATATGGATCATAAATTGCATTGTTGCGATTTCTTTACAAAACTCGACGTCGATAAGAGAAGACTGGCAATACGATCTTTAGATGCATGCTGGAAGTGTCTTTCCACTGGTCATAAACGCCGAGAATGTCCAGACACCATAAAGAAAGGATGCCAAGATTGTGGTAGGTTGCATCATCGGTTGCTACATACTAGTCAGCACACTCCTACAAAACAATATATCATGGACCATCCAAGTAGGATTGCTAGAAATCCTAACCCAATCCCAAATAAGGTTACATTTGCTTCAGTCAATGCTGATCAATCCGGTTCTTCAGATGAGGATGATGAAAAGGATGAGTGTCAGGTAGGAGATACTGATGCCACTAATATTGATGACATCATATGTGCAAATACATACCTTACAGCAGTACAATCTGCTTCATTTAGCGTAATTCCCATTAAGATTATTGGAGAACATGGAACGAAGAGAATTTATGTCATACTAGATCCTGCCTCTACCCATAGCTATGTAGATTTAGAAGTAGCCAGCGCTGTTACGGACACTTTGAGTGCGAAGAGCCGTAGGATCGATTTAGGATCTATACATGGACAAGGAGAACTAAATGGTAAATCGATAAACCTCTCATTAGATTCCTTATTACCACGAAATCATCACACTCTACCAGAACAAAGTCTACTACCAATAAAGAATGTATCCTTCATTGCTTTGAAAGAATTTTCTGGACTTTTGGGGGGAGTGCCTGCTTTGACCAAACAAGAACGAGAATACTTCGGATGTTTAGGTATCCCGGAATGTAATGTTAACTATAGAAATATTTCTATAGGATACAGAATGAAGGATATAGAATATAGGATTCTGATCAAGACGACAGTAATATACGTGGTGAAACTGCTTTTACATTCTTAAGTGATGCTAGGAATTTCACTGAAGTACTAAGTAGACCAGACTACAATAAGGTTATGTGTAATCCCTCAGCTGAAGTTGAAGATATTGAGTACATCCGTGATCTCATGGACCAAGATCATGAAATGAATTATCGGACCCTTAAATGGCTAGAAGAATATGCTATGGAACCTGGTAGCTACGATATAGCGATGTCAGCGAATGACAAACGTTCCCTTGATATAATGAGAAATACTATTAATCGCCTACCAAATGGGCATTTTGAGGTAGGAATGCTATTGCGACACGACAAGCCAAAACTCATTAATAATCGACCACTAGCTTTACGTTGCCTTCAATCTATCCGTACACGATTGTTGCGAGACGAAAAGATACACATGCAATACCGATTTCAAATAAACAATTATTTAGAAAAGGGATATGCTGAGAAAATGGATTACCCAGACAGAACTACTGATCAGACATACTATCTTCCTCATCATTATATCATTCACCCTGATAAACCTGGACGTGTTAGAGTTGTTAACGATTGTCGTAGGAAATATTTAGGAATGTCGCTCAACTCTGAGCTTATGGATGGCCCAAATCAAAATAATTACCTGATCGGGATATTGCTTCGTTTTAGGAGACGTAGATTCGCTTTTGCATGCGACATAGAAGCTATGTACCACCAAGTATTTGCCTTAAAGAAAGATAAGGACAGCCTAAGGTTCCTTTGGTATCCAAATGACGACTTGTCTGGTGAACCTATCACATATCAAATGTTGGTTAGAATTTTTGGAGCACGAGATAGCCCAAATGGATCCCTCTTTGTTTTGAAAGAAACTGCAAAAAGACAAAGTGAACATTTCCCTGCTGAAGTAATTGAGGCAGTAGGTGATAACTTCTACATGGATGATGGGTTAGACTGTTTTGATTCCGAGGAGCAAGCAATTAAAATTTCCCATGGCTTACAGGAGTGTCTGAAGACTGGAGGATTCCGGTTAACAAAGTTTACTTCTAACTCAGCCAAACTAATCAACTCGTTTCCCTCAGAAGATCGGAGGAGCGGCGACATCGAGCTAGAGTTTGAGGATACCCCCACATCGAAGGTCCTCGGCCTAGGATGGAATCCAAATAATGATAACTTCCAGGTGCGTGTCCAAGTACTGCCGCCAGCTGAGACATTGACTAAGCGGAAATGCCTATCCACAATGAGTCGACTATTCGACCCGCTGTGCCTCATTAGCCCCGTTGTATTACAGGCAAGGATATATCTTCGTAGCATTTGGCAAACTGGAATCGGTTGGGATGAGCCAATATCCTCAGAACATGCAGGTAAGTGGAGACTCTGGGAGGCAGAGTTGGGAGCTCTGCAGGAATTAGAATTTCCTAGACTATATTTTCCAGATCAGACAACTTTTCCTACTGAGTTGGAACTCCACTGCTTTAGTGATGCAAGCTCGAATGGGTTAGGAGTTGCCTTATACCTCAGGAGAGAGACTGAGTCAGGTGAGTTTGAGACATCGCTCATTACGTCTAGAGCTAAAACTATGCCAATTAAATATATGAACATACCGAGGGGTGAGCTACAAGCCGCCTTGATAGGCGTAACCATTGCGAAACTCATAAAACGCGAGATTGGGATACGTTTACATATAACCTATTGGACTGATGCCACTTTAGTATTAATGTACTTAAATATTGATGATGTACAATTTAAGACATTTGTTGCAAATCGGAAAGCCGGGATTTTAGATTTTACTATCACAGAAGACTGGCGTCACTGTCCGGGTGATCGCAACCCCGCAGACATTGCCTCGCGAGGAATGATGCCGACGGAGTTTTGTCAACCAGATAATCAAGATTTCTGGCTGCATGGACCCAAATTCTTAAGGAAGTCAACAGAGCATTGGCCTCCAATCTTTCACTGCCACTTACATAAACTTCCACCGGAAGCGGAGATTAAGATCGAGAAAGTAAAGAAGTCAAAGGCGAAGGCCACAGGTTTATCCCATATACCAACATCATTGACTGATCAGGTAATGTCAAATAATTATATGGAGCGGCCGAGAAATGCCATGAGTGAACAGATGTTAGACAGAAAGGAGATTACGTCCCGTACCACATTATATAATCTAAGATCGCGAGTGACACATACAAGTGATATAGTTCCTGCGTCGTTACCACCGCCAAATCCGCCAGATTCAGATATTAATTTAGAGATTGAGTCCGAAGTTGACCTAGCCCTAGATATATCAGACGACGATGAATATATTGACATGCATCCAGTTCCTGGTGATGAAAAATTCGATGAAGTAAAAGCGATATTTCTAGAATCACCCTTGACCAATAGTAAGCAAGATCTTGTAAAAAATGTGGCATCACAGCCACCGCCTAATGTTATGGTAACACAACCACTTAACAGTAATTTAAGGAATTTCTTTGTCAGGTTAGTAAATTCCAGTTCATCTTGGCTAAAGCTATGTAGGAAAGCCGCTTGGATCAGTAGACTTAGTAAATTCTTGGGTAAATCAAAGGAATACTCACTATCTGATTGGAGACAAAGGGTTATTAGAGGATTTCCCAGGAGACTATCTATCGAGGAAATAGACCAGGCGGAATTGAAGATCATCCTTCATTTTCAGCTGCGAAGTTACACCCGTGAGTACAACGCCATTATGATTAAGAAAGCGGTTAGTTCTTCCCCATTAGTCAGGTTGAGCCCGACCATACACAAAGGACTCCTTTGTCACAGGTCTAGATTACAAGCTACAGACCTAGCACGAGACTTCATATATCCAATTATAATCCCAGCATACTTAGAATTACAATGCGCCATGATATGGGATGCTCACTTGAAGCTGAAACATGCTGGCCGTTCACATTGCATCTCTTTGTTAAGACAACGTTTTATCTTAATAAAACCAACAAAGGCATTAAATACAGTTCTATCAAACTGTATAGTTTGTAAAAAGTTGAACGCACGCATTACCCAGCAACAAATGAGTGAACTACCCTTAGCTAGAGTGCAGTCACACCAATCACCATTTACCCATACGGGACTGGATTGTTTTGGTCCAATCCTCACAAAGCGTGCACGGTCGATGGTAAAACGTTGGGGTGTCATATTCATTTGTATGGCATCCCGTGCGGTACACATTGAACGCGTCACAGACATGTCCACAAATGCCTTATTACTTGCTTTGCGTCGGTTCATAGCCAGACGCGGGTTGGTTCAGGCTTTCTATAGTGACCAAGGTACGAACTTTGTCGGTGGGGACAACGAGATTAATAAATCTCTTAATACTATTGACCATGATAAAATTGCTGCCGAATTAATACCCAGTCGTATCACATGGAACTTTAACACGGCTGACAGCCCCTGGAGAGGCGGTAGCTGGGAGCGTCTTATACGATCCATAAAATTGGCGTTCCATAAGACCATCCCACCGAACAAAGTACTCACAGACGATGAACTAGTGACTCTTTTCACAGAGATCGAGTATACTTTGAATTCTCGACCGATTGCACTGGTGCCAGACAGGTCAGACAACGTTATTGCCCTGACACCAAACCATATATTAATGCAATCTCCCGCACCACTTGTACCAATCTCTGTCCCAGATGACAGCGATCTGTACTCCAGGAAAGCGTGGAAAATCGTACAATTGTTAGCAGATAACTTCTGGGAAATATGGCGACAACACTATTTGCCCACTATTTCAGCCAGAAGTAAATGGTATCAAACAACAAGGAATCTTTGTAAAGGAGATTCTGTTCTCTTAGCCGAGGCGAACCTAAAACGGCGTCACTGGTTAACAGGTGTTGTAGTAGCAGTTCATCCAGGATCAGACGGAACAGTTCGAACTGTGACAGTTAGAACACTAGACAAACATGTAGTAACTAGACCAGTGCAACATCTCGTTTTATTAGAAGAGTCACGTTGTCAGACTGGAGACTACAAAATCTTTAAAAAACCCAGTGATTATACTTCCCACAAATTATATGAGATAGGAAATGTAAAAACCTCCAAGAAGACAAAGTAAAATAAAGTGTACTTTATTTTACTGTGGTGTTCTAGTGCTCGATATTCCAGTGTCTGTTATGTGTATTTCGGATTACGTCCGATTACACATAGGAGCGGATTATTGTGTACTGGAATACCGACAACACTTTTATTATTTATTACATCCCATTTGAATTTGAAGTAATTCTAAGCCCTTGGGACGGACAGTGGAGTGACTCGCGCTGGTTATTGTTGTCGTTGTGTAGCTACGACGTTGGCGAGAGGCACAGCGGCGACAGTACAACAGCGCTGAGGATCTTGCGCTGTCCGGGGGGCATTGAGGGGGAGGCAGCTCACACGCTCCCTGATATATTTACAAAAAAGTTAAATAATTTTAACTAGTTGATTTATTTAACTTTAAATTTGTGTCAAAAAGATTGGAGTACTACATCTGGAGGCTGTAACATTAAATTATTTTATCAAAAAGGGTCTCACAGATATATTGGCACAGGTATTGTAGCTGTCTTAAGGGGTATGTTTAAAACATGTTTTGTAGAAAGGGGAGACAGATCCCAAAATCAAGATATCTCTTTATTGATTAACACTTTATTGACATAATTTCTCTCTAAATTTCTTAGATAGTAATATAAAAAAGCGAATGATTTTGTTTCGCAAATATCAAAATTTGGGGTCAGCGCTAGAATAAGATAATTTAATATCAATTGGTTGACAAACGCTGAACTGATGGAGGTAAACCCAGGCTTAGCTGAAAGTTTGTGATACTGTACCTGCCATTCATCCATCCATCAATAATCTTTCTATAAGTTACTAGTTACAGGATGGTACCGCATAAGAACCTGTTGACATACCCCATCGATTTGAACTGTGGATGCGATCGAAATATCTGGGCGATACAGAAAAGATATTGCGCCATCTGATGGTTGATGAGTGGAAAAGGAGGGGGGGATGAAAGGTTCTACCCGAACTCCCATTGATACCGGCCACCAGCGGAGTTGGAACAGTAAGAAACTCAAAGAATTCCAGAATACACAAATCCCATACGAGCGTTCGATGCGAAGTAATTGCGATTGGGCTGGATGTGACCGACGTTGTCACTGCCGATTGCAATACCAGGATTAGGGCGGGGTTTGAGATCCTAATATTTGACCCATTTCAGACACAAATCAAACTAATGCGATCGAGAGCGAAGAACTTATGCTCAGGGCGATCCTATATTAACCTAGTCATTCTTACTGTAACATTGGGATGTGTCAACGAGATAATACTACAACAAACCCTGCGCCCTTTAAATCCTGGAAACCAATACCATCGTCGCACTGGTATTTTTTTTTTTTTATAAGTCTTATATGCTTACCGTCTTATATGCTTACCGTCTTAAATGCTTACCTAATCACATATTAGCCTCAATTTATTTACGATGTTAACAAATATTTCACTAACTCATTCGATTTATATTATTTATGCCTTAGTAAAAGGTAGTTACTACCTGACAAGGTACTAAAAGTGAACCGGACTCTTACAATATTTTAAGAAAATGTGTAAGTCAGTCCTATTATTATGCTAGATATTTTATGTAATAATTGAAATAATTCAGATAAATCTTTGTGTTATAGGTAGTATGTTATACAATTGTATGTCCTTTTGAAATATTGATAAATTTAGATTAATCTAGTTTATTCTACATAATTTTATATAGTAGTTTTTAGATTTATTCGGTATGTCCGGTGATGGGATCAGAGCGTTAAACGTCTGATCGGAGCGGTGTATTGTATTTGGTAAGAGTATAAAAATTTTATTTTATAATCGTTATATTGTTCCGATAACTTCTACTGTACGTTTAAAGTATAAAACCTATATTCTATACCTATATTCTACTATATTAATTAACGAAAATCTTATGGATTCTCTTTAAAGTTAAGTTTGTTTCAGTTCCTTTACTTACTGCAGTAGAAATACTGTACGATTCATTATGTGAAATACTACCTGATTATCTGATAAATCACCAGTCGGTTAATTGTCCAGTATCTATAATTATTTCCAGATTATTATTATTATACAGTACAGTATAACTAAGCCCTGCTGGAGGTATTTTCAAATTAAGGCTTTTTAAACATGATTAGCCAATGACAGCCTTTGAATTCTTTTTATGCTTGTTTCAATGTAGAATTGAAGTTATATATATATTCATTCATTTACTCTGTTACTGCATTAAGTACCGCAGTACCGGTACGTTATATGGTTTAATCTTTTACATTTGGACGTGTATTTAAATTTTGACAGTGTTGTTTTGCATTCAGATGTCTGATGTCTGGATGTGTTTGATATAAAACTGTGATACTGTGATACGATATTCAATATAATGTCTTAGTCGATTAGAACACGTTCAATAACATTGTTGTTCCTGATTAACGGATCAGATCGCATTCTGACATGAGTCAATTATCGAAAACATTCGCGATGTCCGGCTAAGATTAGCTGCGGTGCGGTGAGGCCGGCAATGGGATGTGGGACATCAGTGGCGGTACGGAAGCAAAATTGGACTATCAGGGAAGTTGATCGAACCATTAGGCATAAGTTTGGGCTCGCTAAAATTGGATTAGTAAATGTCAATCAATTGCCCCTAAGTGCTAAGGCTGTAGGCCAATTGGTGAAGGGGTTAGATTATAGTTTTCAGAGGCCCCTATATTGATTTCTAATTCATGTACCGGCAGACCGGTAGCTAGGTCTACCATAACACGTTAGGAATTCTAACTTACTAATTTTCTAATAATTATTTTAGATAGTTTGTGATCATTCTTAGGCCCTACGGATAAATTGGTGGTTATTATAGCGCTGAGGGAACATTTGGGATGGTAAAATAGTTAGGCCATTTAATTATTTCTTTCTCAGCCCTAGTATCCTAAATTCCGTATAGATTGACAACCAAACTGTTGTAAGTATAAAATTTATTTATTTGTTTATACATATTTTGAAAGATAAAAAATTAGTATTTGCTCGTTTTGGGATTAGTTAGAAGAGCCTACTGGTCTAGCATGAATTACGAATTTTCAGCCATAATTGCTGTACATTCTGATATAGGTTTGGTTTATTGTTTTGGTTGCTGGTGTTTTACAGTACTTTATATGTTAGCCTTTACTGCCTGCCAAAATCGAACGACAAATATCTATTGAACTTACTTATTGTGAGCGCTGCTGTAAAAAAGGTGTTGAGGTCTCCACCATTGAATTAAAACATTTACTCGCAATAGCGATAGCTTTCCCTCAGTTTTGATCTCGGTTAATTCTGCCCTTTCGGGGGATTTGGGATTGCACTTAACAAAACCCTTCCACTCTGTTTCTTAAACGAATTCCTGTTCACCACCATGGGTGATCTTCCACAGTAAACCCTTCCACTCTGATTCCGAAAGGAATGCCTGTTCACCACCATATGGGTGATCTCCCACAGTAAACCCTTCCACTCTGTTTCCTAAAGGAATGCCTGTTCACCACCATGGGTGATCTTCCACAGTAAACCCTTCCACTCTGTTTCCTAAAGGAATGCATGTTCACCACTATGGGTGATCTTCCACAGTAAAGCCTTCCACTCTGTTTCCTAAAGGAATGCCTGTTGAACACCATGGCTGATCTTCCACAGGAAACCCTTCCACTCTGTTTCCTAAAGGAATTCCTGTTCACCAAAAAGAGTGATCTCCCACAGTAAACTCTTCCACTCTGTTTCCTAAAGGAATGCCTGTTCACCACCATGAGTAATTTCCCACAGTAAACGCTTCCACTCTGTTTCCTAAAGGAATGCCTGTTCACCACAATGGGTGATCTTCCACAGTAAACCCTTCCACTCTGTTTCCTAAAGGAATTCCTGTTCACCACCATGAGTGATCTTCCACGGTAAACCCCTACTCTGTTTCCTAAAGGAATGCCTGTTCACCGCATGGGTGATCTTCCACAGTAAACTCTTCCACTCTGTTTCCTAAAGGAATGCCCGTTCACCACCATGGGTGATCTTCCACACTAAACCCTTCCACTCTGTTTCCTAAAGGAATGCATGTTCACCACTATGGGTGATCTTCCACAGTAAACCCTTCCACTCTGTTTCCTAAAGGAATGCCTGTTGAACACCATGGCTGATCTTCCACAGGAAACCCTTCCACTCTGTTTCCTAAAGGAATTCCTGTTCACCAAAAAGAGTGATCTCCCACAGTAAACTCTTCCACTCTGTTTCCTAAAGGAATGCCTGTTCACCACCATGGGTGATCTTCCACAGTAAACCCTTCCACTCTGTTTCCTAAAGGAATGCATGTTCACCACTATGGGTGATCTTCCACAGTAAAGCCTTCCACTCTGTTTCCTAAAGGAATGCCTGTTGAACACCATGGCTGATCTTCCACAGGAAACCCTTCCACTCTGTTTCCTAAAGGAATTCCTGTTCACCAAAAAGAGTGATCTCCCACAGTAAACTCTTCCACTCTGTTTCCTAAAGGAATGCCTGTTCACCACCATGAGTGATTTCCCACAGTAAACGCTTCCACTCTGTTTCCTAAAGGAATGCCTGTTCACCACAATGGGTGATCTTCCACAGTAAACCCTTCCACTCTGCTTCCTAAAGGAATGCATGTTCACCACCATGGGTGATCTTCCACAACAAACCCTTCCACTCTGTTTCCTAAAGGAATGCCTGTTGAACACCATGGGTGATCTTCCACAGGAAACGCTTCCACTCTGTTTCCTAAAGGAATTCCTGTTCACCACCATGGTTGATCTCACACAGTAAACCCTTCCACTCTGTTTCCTAAAGGAATGCCTGTTCACCACCATGGGTGATCTTCCACAGGAAACCCTTCCACTCTGTTTCCTAAAGGAATGCCTGTTCACCACCATGGGTGATCTTCCACACTAAACCCTTCCACTCTGTTTCCTAACGGAATGCATGTTCACCACTATGGGTGATCTTCCACAGTAAACCCTTCCACTCTGTTTCCTAAAGGAATGCCTGTTGAACACCATGGCTGATCTTCCACAGGAAACCCTTCCACTCTGTTTCCTAAAGGAATTCCTGTTCACCAAAAAGAGTGATCTCCCACAGTAAACTCTTCCACTCTGTTTCCTAAAGGAATGCCTGTTCACCACCATGAGTGATTTCCCACAGTAAACCCTTCCACTCTGTTTCCTAAAGGAATGCCTGTTCACCACAATGGGTGATCTTCCACAGTAAACCCTTCCACTCTGTTTCCTAAAGGAATGCATGTTCACCACCATGGGTGATCTTCCACAACAAACCCTTCCACTCTGTTTCCTAAAGGAATGCCTGTTGAACACCATGGGTGATCTTCCACAGGAAACCCTTCCACTCTGTTTCCTAAAGGAATTCTGTTCACCACCATGAGTGATCTTATAATAATAATAATATAATAATATATATTTATTTATATAGCGCCAAATTTACATAATATACGTACTCTAAGGCGCTGACAACACATAGTACACAGTAATTAATAGTTCGTGACTGCAATAGCAATAGTTATGAAATAAAAAAAATCAACTAAAATAATGTAGTAATTAAAAACCAACAATAAAAACATCATAAAATATAGTAAAAACAAACAATAAAAACGATCATCGTAAATATAGTAGCATATAGTAAAAAACAAACAATAAAAAACGATCATCGCAAGCATTCCAGTGCGGGTTAAATTAAAATGTAATTAATGGCAGAATAGAATATAATGGCAGTGATAATGAATTAAAATTAATAGTAAAAACAAACAATAAAAACAACTGTTATGGTGGACTTTTTAAGATTTAAAATATATTGATGTTAAAAACAATCGTGTATACATCCAGTACTTATCTTCCACGGTAAACCCCTACTCTGTTTCCTAAAGGAATGCCTGTTCACCGCATGGGTGATCTTCCACAGTAAACTCTTCCACTCTGTTTCCTAAAGGAATGCCCGTTCACCACCATGGGTGATCTTCCACAGGAAACCCTTCCACTCTGTTCCTAAAGGAATGCTTGTTCATTTTTGCTCGATAACAAAGATTTTTATTTTTGGAGGGTATTTTGTTTCTTATTAGCTGATTCATAAAAAATATATAGGTATTAAATTTTAAGAAATTTTACAAAAAATAAGTAAATTTATTTACTCACTGAGTTTTTATTGACAGTAAAAATGAATTGAATCCATTCCAATGTCGGGATAGTAAAGGTCGATTTCGTAAGAGACATTCTACCGTCGATGTGCCAGACTTCCACCACCAGTCTACCCGATCCGTCCACGTGTATCCATGGAGAAAGACAACTGAAATTTTCGGCGAACCTTTGTATCAGAGAGCAGTAGTTGTGTTGACAATGTCCGGTTAAATAGAAATGCATCTCCAATGTGAATCTAAACGAAAATTATGAATTAATCTATTTCCCTTAGGAAATGCAGAGTTATGCGTTTGGTATTTTTGGGTATGGCATGTGCATATTTGTTTCAGCGGTTGAGAACATCCCTTTAACGGGTTTTCAAATCCGGATGCCGATAAAATCCGGATGGTTGCCTGATACTACGGCGTAAGCAGGACAAAGATAGTAAGAATAAATGTAACCGAGAAAAAGTTACAGATAAAACATAAAACGTGTATTTTTTAAAAAGTTTATGTCCAGGTATAATTTAGTTTTGAAGACTTCGAGCTCACAAAGTCAGCAGTTAGCATACAGCATTTAGAAGAATTTATTACTAACACGATCGTCTTACTAACACAAACTTTGTGTTACTAACAAATTCTTCGTCTTAATAACAAGATTGTCTTACTAACACGATCTTTGTCTTACTAACACGATCGTCTTACTAACACGATCGTCTTACTAACACGATCATTGTCTTACTAACACGATCGTCTTACTAACACGAACTTCGTCTTACTAACACGATCGTCTTACTAACACGATCGTTTTACTAACACGAACTTCGTGTTACTAACAATAACTTCGTCTTACTAACACCATCTTTATCTTTCTCACACGATCGTCTTGCTAACATGATCGTCTTACTAACACGAACTTCGTCTTACTAACACGATCGTCTTACTAACACGATCGTTTTACTAACACGAACTTCGTGTTACTAACAATAACTTCGTCTTACTAACACCATCTTCTTACTAACACGATCGTCTTCCTAACACGATCGTCTTACTAACACGAACTTCGTCTTACTAACACGATCGTCTTACTAACACGATCGTCTTACTAACACAATCGTCTTACTAACACGATCGTCTTACTAACACGAACTTCGTCTTACTAACACGTTCGTCTTACTAACACGATCGTCTTACTAACACGAACTTCGTCTTACTAACACGATCGTCTTACTAACACGATCATTGTCTTACTAACACGATCGTCTTACTAACACGAACTTCGTCTTACTAACACGATCGTCTTACTAACACGAACTTCGTCTTACTGACACGATCGTCATACTAACAAGAACTTCGTCTTACTAACACGATCGTCTTACTAACACGATCGTTTTACTAACACGAACTTCTTCTTACTAACACGATCGTCTTACTAACACGATCGTCTTACTAATACGAACTTCGTCTTACTAACACGATCTTTGTCTTTCTAACACGATCGTCTTACTAACACGATCGTCTTACAAACACGAACTTCGTCTTACTAACACGATCGTCTTACTAACACGATCGTCTTACTAAAACGATCGTCTTACTAACACGAACTTCGTCTTACTAACACGGTCGTCTTACTAACACGATCGCCTTACTAACACGAACTTCGTGTTACTAACAATAACTTCATCTTACTAACACGATCGTCTTAATAACACGAACTTTGCCGTACTAACACGATCGTCTTACTAACACGATCGTCTTACTAATACGAACTTCGTCTTACTAACACGATCATCTTACTAACACGATCGTCTTAATAACACGAAATATTCGTCTTAGTAACACGATCGTCTTACTGACACGATCGTCTTACTAACACGAACTTCGTCTTACTAACACGATCGTCTTACTAACACGATCGTCTTAATAACACGAAATATTCGTCTTAGTAACACGATCGTCTTACTAACACGATCGTCTTACTAATACGAACTTCGTCTTACTAACACGATCTTTATCTTTCTCACACGATCGTCTTGCTAACACGATCGTCTTACCAACACGATCGTCTTACTAACACGATCGTCTTACTAACACGAAATTAGTCTTACTAACACGATCGTCTTACCAACACGATCGTCTTACTAACACGATCGTCTTACTAACACGAACTTCGTGTTACTAACAATATCTTCGTCTTACTAACACGATCGTCTTACTAACACGAACTTCGTCTTACTAACACGATCGTCTTACCAACACGATCGTCTTACTAACACGAAATTAGTCTTACTAACACGATCGTCTTACCAACACGATCGTCTTACTAACACGATCGTCTTACTAACACGAACTTCGTGTTACTAACAATAACTTCGTCTTACTAACACGATCGTCTTACTAACACGAACTTCGTCTTACTAACACGATCTTTATCTTACTAACACGATCGTCTTACTAACACGATCGTCTTACTAACACGATCGTCTTACTAACACGATCGTCTTACTAATACGAACTTCGTCTTACTAACACGATCTTTGTCTTTCTAACACGATCGTCTTACTAACACGATCGTCTTACAAACACGAACTTCGTCTTACTAACACGATCGTCTTACTAACACGAACTTCGTCTTACTAACACGGTCGTCTTACTAACACGATCGTCTTACTAACACGAACTTCGTGTTACTAACAATAACTTCATCTTACTAACACGATCGTCTTAATAACACGAACTTTGCCGTACTAACACGATCGTCTTACTAACACGATCGTCTTACTAACACGATCGTCTTACTAATACGAACTTCGTCTTAATAACACGAACTTTGCCGTACTAACACGATCGTCTTACTAACACGATCGTCTTACTAACACGATCGTCTTACTAATACGAACTTCGTCTTACTAACACGATCTTTGTCTTTCTAACACGATCGTCTTACTAACACGATCGTCTTACTAACACGAACTTCGTCTTACTAACACGATCGTCTTAATAACACGAAATTCGTCTTACTAACACGATCGTCTTACTAACACGATCGTCTTACTAACACGAACTTCGTCTTACTAACACGATCGTCTTAATAACACGAAATTCGTCTTAATAACACGATCGTCTTACTAACACGATCGTCTTACTAATACGAACTTCGTCTTACTAACACGATCTTTGTCTTTCTAACACGATCGTCTTGCTAACACGATCGTCTTACTAACACGAAATTCGTCTTAATAACACGATCGTCTTACTAACACGATCGTCTTACTAACACGATCTTTGTCTTTCTAACACGATCGTCTTGCTAACACGATCGTCTTACTAACACGAACTTCGTCTTACTAACACGATCGTCTTACTAACACGAACTTCGTCTTACTAACACGATCGTCTTACTAACACGATCGTCTTACTAACACGATCGTCTTACAAACACGAACTTCGTCTTACTAACACGATCGTCTTACTAACACGAACTTCGTCTTACTAACACGGTCGTCTTACTAACACGATCGTCTTACTAACACGAACTTCGTGTTACTAACAATAACTTCATCTTACTAACACGATCGTCTTAATAACACGAACTTTGCCGTACTAACACGATCGTCTTACTAACACGATCGTCTTACTAACACGATCGTCTTACTAATACGAACTTCGTCTTAATAACACGAACTTTGCCGTACTAACACGATCGTCTTACTAACACGATCGTCTTACTAATACGAACTTCGTCTTACTAACACGATCTTTGTCTTTCTAACACGATCGTCTTGCTAACACGATCGTCTTACTAACACGATCGTCTTACTAACACGATTGTCTTGCTAACACGATCGTCTTACTAACACGATCGTCTTACTAACACGAACTTCGTCTTACTAACACGATCGTCTTAATAACACGAAATTCGTCTTAATAACACGATCGTCTTACTAACACGATCGTCTTACTAATACGAACTTCGTCTTACTAACACGATCTTTGTCTTTCTAACACGATCGTCTTGCTAACACGATCGTCTTACTAACACGATCGTCTTACTAACACGATTGTCTTACTAACACGATCATTGTCTTACTAACACGATTGTCTTACTAACACGATCTTTGTCTTTCTAACACGATCGTCTTGCTAACACGATCGTCTTACTAACACGATCGTCTTACTAACACGATTGTCTTACTAACACGATCATTGTCTTACTAACACGATTGTCTTACTAACACGATCTTTGTCTTTCTAACACGATCGTCTTACTAACACGATCGTCTTACTAACACGATCGTCTTACTAACACGATCGTCTTACTAACACGATTGTCTTACTAACACGATCTTTGTCTTTCTAACACGATCGTCTTACTAACACGATCGTCTTACTAACACGAACTTCGTCTTACTAACACGATCGTCTAACCAACACGATCGTCTTACCAACACGATCGTCTTACTAACACGGCTGTCTTACTAACACGATCGTCTTACTAACACGAACTCCATCCTACTACCACGACGGTTATCTAACCTTGGATTCCTTAGGTTCTCCTTATCAAGCTTCATTAGGATTGGATCCGATAGGAGGGGTATTTCTTTAATCACACCGCCGAATTCGCCCCACATCACTACCGGGTTACTAAGCAACTCCAGGTAGGTTGGTTGAGGATAACATTGTGGAATTCTTTTCTGACTCCGCGATAATCTGTACTTTTGGATCCACGGAACACAAACTGCAATTCGACACAATATTTTACGAAACTTTTTTTTAAATTATTTATGATGATTAGTGGTTTAATCAGTATTGTAAGAGCGTTTGAATCAATAATGGCGGATAATTATTTATTGTTATACCCATATTTATTTATTTTTACGGAGATGGAACCGAGTCCCATATGATCGACGTTTTTGCAAGTGTGGCTCGCCCCAATCCGAATCACATGTTATTTGTACATGTTCATTTGTAGAGGCAGTAGGCCTAAGGAATAAATACCAATTAGATTATTAATCCCCATGCTCTGTTCTATCCAGTGACCCCCTGTGCACCACGATGCAATATATAGACGAACTTTTAGAGATTTTAGAGATTTAGAATTATTAATTAAGTTGGTTTAACTCTATTATGTATTTATATTTATTTAATATTTATTAGTAAGTTATTTGTACGTAACGTTTGGGTAATATCAGCATATATTAAATTATTTGAATATGGCCATTACTATGCTGGTTTATGTATACTTAAGTAACTTTTAATTTAGGATTTGAGAGTACCGCGGCAGCGTATTTTACTGGTTATTATAATAAGTGCTTGAGTGTATTCATATATATATATGTATTCCGTCCCACTTGGACCGATTTATTGGTCAATAATAAACTAACTAACTATATTTATATCAATCAACTTAGTGAAATAATTACCGTTTTCCAAAATTGCAATATTACTTCAGATAAAAGAGGCCGTTAGTATTAACAGAGAGTTGTTATAACTCTTAAAGACAACATAATTCCGTTAAGTCCACTTTACATGGTTCACATTTAATAGCAAAGTGAGTATTGTCCTTACATCTCTGAATGTTCCACCATGCATACATATTGTAGGCCAAATTAGTTATAGTTGTCCGCATCAGGAAAATGTTAGGTCTAAGGCTTTTTCTGCTATAAATAGGTCTAAGTCAAACATGGAGCTTTAGGTTCATTGAAAGCCCCCCCTTTCCGCAAACTGTAAATAAATCGGTCTACATTCTGACATCGCGATTAATTAAGGCCGGAGTACCCCACCCCACCTCACCCCCCCCCCCCCCCCCCCCCCCCCTCTTTTAAATGTCTACAATTTCTACTGAAATTAAAATATTTTGATTTTATTCACTGTTCTTGTTGTAAAATACAACAACGTTTACATTGTTTAGATCCTCATTTTTATATTTATAAAGTGCAACACATCATGTTAATGAAGTCTAATTAAAACAAACATCAGATAGACAATCATTATTTACTGTAATAAAAAAATGATTTAAATTTTTTTTAATATACGCCCCCACGCGGGGCAAATGGAATTTTTTATTCAAATAATAATTAAAATTAAAATATATATTTTAATATTCTATATTCTAAATTTAATATTTATAAAGTTTAAAATTAAAATTAAAGTTTAATAAAAAAATTTGTTGGAATCCTTTATTTCACAACACTATTATAAGTCTTATTCCATAGAGACATCTAGACAACTAACTTACCAGTAATTTCTCTAGATGGTCTTCTATACGGCGCCTTTATTCTTGTCTTGTAACTCGCAGTAACTGGAGCCTCTTTAAATGCGTCTTCGTCTTCGACTTCATCGTAGTTGTACTCGGGCATCATCCACGCCCTGAGGGAGATGCGGCTGAGAACGAGAGGGAATGGATTCAGTAGGTCTGGCAGGTAGGCCATCCTAGGAGGGAGGTTGATCGCAATGCGAACCCACTGGAGAGTTGCCGGAACGCTACACTGTAAATCCTCCACTATAGTCGACGATAAGATCAACGATTTGTAGACAATCTCCACACCAAAGACGGAAGCGCGAGTGCACTGCACGTCGAACTCTAGAAAGTTTCCGTGAACCAAACGAGATGGAAGTCGTCTAAGACGAATAAACTCCGGGTTCATTGGTTCACGGCTCTTTCGGTCTCGGTTTATTGTCAATGACATCGAGGCAACTGGCGCCGGTGGTATCGAGTCAGATGATCTGGGTGGTCGTACTTCTAATACATTCTCAACTATATCGTCTTCTTTTGCTGCATCATCATCTTCCACATCAGTTCCTCCATTTTCTGTAACGGTGTCTCCATCTTCTGTTTCTGTCCCCTCTATGATATCTTCCTCAGTGAGTGCACCCTCTCCATCTTCTGTTTCTGTACCCTCCCTATCTTCTGTTTCTGTACCCTCTCCATCTTCTGCTTCTGTCGCCTCTATGCTATCTTCCGTAGTGAGTGCACCCTCTTCATCTTCTGTTTCTGTACCCTCTCCATCTTCTGTTTCTGTACCCTCTTCATCTTCTGTTTCTGTCGCCTCTATGTTTTCTTCCGTAGTGAGTGCACCCTCTCCATCTTCTGCTTCTGTCGCCTCTATGTTATCTTCCTCAGTGAGTGCACCCTCTCCATCTTCTGTTTCTGTACCCTCTCCATCTTCTGTTTCTGTACCCTCTTCATCTTCTGTTTCTGTCGCCTCTATGTTTTCTTCCGTAGTGAGTGCACCCTCTCCATCTTCTGCTTCTGTCGCCTCTCTGTTATCTTCCTCAGTGAGTGTACCCGCTCCATCTTCTGTTTCTGTACCCTCTCCATCTTCTGCTTCTGTCGCCTCTCTGTTATCTTCCGGAGTGAGTGCACCCTCTCCATCTTCTGTTTCTGTACCCTCTCCATCTTCTGTTTCTGTACCCTCTTCATCTTCTGTTTCTGTCGCCTCTATGTTTTCTTCCGTAGTGAGTGCACCCTCTCCATCTTCTGCTTCTGTCGCCTCTATGTTATCTTCCTCAGTGAGTGCACCCTCTCCATCTTCTGCTTCTGTCGCCTCTATGTTATCTTCCTCAGTGAGTGCACCCTCTCCATCTTTTGCTTCTGTCCCCTCTATGTTATCTTCCTTAGTGTGTGCACCCTCTCTTTCTCTCTCAACTCCATTAGTGATCGCCTCCTCCTCATTATTATTTCTATTTTCCCCATCAATCTCAACATTATTTTTAAGTATTTGCTTCTCAGCTGAATTGTTTCCCTTTTCTAAGTCATCATCACTCATCATATCTAATTCATCCCCCTTAGATTGATCAAATCTGTCATAATCAGTTCCAACTATTTCTTCCTCGTCTTCTTCATCATCTTCATCGGTTATGTCATCATCGTCATCTTCCTCTACATCAGATTCATTGTTTAATGAATCGTCATCTTCGTTATTCTTAATATATTCATTGTTGTCTAGTGCCTTAGTGTCAGCGCTGGATTGAGTCGCCTGGATTAAAATTAATTTTTTATTATATAAAATATTATATGCCAATAAAATATACATTTCTTTACATTTCTAAAAAATACCTAATGCAGAAAAATTTATATGGCCTTGTCCTCTGGCGTTAAGTTTTCTTATAGTGTTCGATTATTCAAATATGAACCTCCTACACCATCGCAAACAGGTGATCGATTCTCAATCAGACATAATGTTGCCTCTCAGTCAGTGGGGGTCTAGTGGGAGAAGCTAGTCAATAGTAATATGATAAATGGGCGGCATTAATGGGCTATGAAATTAGATTTGAGATATGAAACTCGTGTGTCGTCAAATGACTTAAAACTTTTGTTAATTACAACATCATAATATAAGACTTATGGAGATATAGGAAAAAAAGAACGTAAATTGTGGGGATAAGTTATGGTTATTAATAATTGACTCACATGAATAAATATATAAGTAATTATGAAAATTATGATTTTAGCCATTAAAATGTATATAATAAATATGTTAAAGGAAAGTTACTTTCTGTAATATTTTTAAATATAAGAAACTAATAAAGGTTAATCAACATGAATTTATGTGTTAAGAGGCTGCAAAGTGCTAACAAAATAGACCTGATATTTAATAAATTAACTGCTAGAAGTCATATAATCTATCACTTTATTTGATAGAAAGGGCGATAGAGAACATTGTAATCTAATAAACATGGAGTATGTCTATAGTTTATTTATAAAATGTCAGCCACCTAATAAAGTTCTAACAATAAAAAATACGTCTAATTATAGCTACGGAGCTACATAAATCGAATTTAGTTTCAATTTAAAGGGGGGGGGGGGGGGGGGTAGCACCCCCTATTTTATAAATTGTCAAAAAATGTTAATCCTATCATGTGCCAAATTTAATTTAGACAGCCAAATCGTATGAGCTAGTCTGACTTTTGACAAGTCTTCGAGCATCACGATATTTTAGAATTTAATAAGGCACTGCTCATAAAAAAAGCTGTTATGGTGCACTGATATGAATAAAAAAGGATAAAAAGTTGTTTTAATTTTTAAGAAAAATCAAATTTTAAAAATATTTGGTTTGGTTTAGTAGGACAAAATGTAATTTTCACCCAATTTTAGGGTCCAGATTCCAGATACCCCACCCCCTCCTCACCCCCCCCCCCTCCCCTTTTTCTTTGAAAGTCAAAGCCTTTATCAGAATGTTCCGATATATTAATTTAATTACTTGATTAGCTTTATTATATAATTAACATAATTTCCAAACGAAAAACATAAAACAGATTAAATTAACAATGGATTCAATTTATCTAATTCCCAAAGCAAATCAATCATACATCTTTAACTGTAATACATTTAAATACACTGCCAAATATTGAAATGGAATATCTTTAATGTAAAGTAATTAATTTAAAGATAAATAATATATTAAATTTCATTTGTAATTCCACTGAAACGCTTACATTATGCAATGTATAAGCCATATAGGGGTCACAGAGGGAGATATGGCGGCCCTATACTGGGGCTGCATGTACATTAATTGCGGTATATGTTGTTATGGTAACAGCTGTAAGACTATTCTTTGGTTCAGGATATCATAGTATTTGAATTGGATTTTATACCCGAGCTTCACCAATCCGTTAACATAGAATGTCATTTTAATTAATAACGACACAACTCCCCTATCATCGAACGATCGAAGTACGGCATGCTGAATTTACATTTTTTTTCTTTCATTACACCCCGTTCGGGGTAAATTATCGCTATATTATACAATTACATTAATGGGAACATAAACACACAAATTTAATGAAATTAAAACTTTATTTAAACTTATTGGCGATATAAATTTTTAAACAGAGTTACGTCATAGTTGATAAGGTGGCGATGGGTGGGCTGGGCAGACCGTGTAGCTTAAGCTGTGGTAGTGATCGGCTCAGCATTGCCCGCAGTACCGACAGATACATTCGGGGGACAGGTCGTGGAAGGAGGCTATATACGATTGCAGAGTTTATGGGGGAAGCCATGGGCAGTTACCCGCGTTGCCACACGGAGGTTTTTCTGCCCACTTGACTTCCAAATTGGGACTCCCACATTTTTTTTAAAATCAACAACAATCTATGAAGAAGATACTCATCCCATCATCTAGACTAAGAAATGACACATTTATTGTATTTATCTGTTTTTATTCTATTATATTCGATTATCCATTCACTCAAAAATAATAAAATAATGATTAAATAATAATAATTAATTAAAGGAAATAAATTAAAAAAAATCAGTATCTTCTGTATCAAGTCACCTCGCAGTCTCTTGTGAGTTGTGACCCCTGTCAGCCTGTTTACTTTACGGTAACATAAATAAACAATAAACATTGAAAGCAAAACATGGGTGCGGTAATGAGACGATTAAGAAATTAGTGGAACGTAAATTATGCGATGAGAAGTAGGCTTATACTGGTATTAGTATGTTTAAACAACACTAGCTAAACAATCCTGAAATCAGATAGAAACTGATATAAATTGGTACAGCAGTATTGTGCTCCATCTTGAGAACAATGCGGATATTTGCCCGGTTTCTCAAAACTCACTTAACCTAAATTGGGCACTTAAACTAAGTGTTTTGTTTCTAAGTGCCCCCTTAAATTTATTTGCAGTTTCTATCTCAAAAGTTAAATGACCATTTAAAGTTTCACATTTAAGGGAGAATTTAAGTCAGTAAGTAACCCTGGGAGGTACCCTATCATGCCACTTAGTCTTAAGTAAATAAAAAAATGCAGTTTCCTTTGTGCCGGTAATATTATGGCTTTTGTTCCGGTAGTTATAAATAGGCATTGACGAAAATCGAGAGTAAACAACATCAAACTCAATCCACTACAAGTCAGATCGTGGCGCACAATGACCGTTAGTGATCTTAAGCCCAAATTGGACCGCAAATGAAATGTATAGTTTATTGTTTTGGTTAGAAAACACCGTCACTCTAACCTGCTCCTTTCCCTTAATGTTTTTAATTAAATTAAATTAATTGTCAAAAACACTAAAATTTATTTTATGTCTGCGGTTATTTGGCGCCATTGACTCCTACCCAGTACAAGTATATAATGATAGTTGTCAATCACCAAGTTGGCGGGCTACCACATTGCAAAGAGGGAAGGAAGAGTTGTTGGTTGGCTTGGCTGGGTTTGGTTTAGTCTAGAGAGGGGCGACTCCTACTGCATGAAGCATAGCCACCCATTGATAGCTACGTCGGTGTAAGTGCCAATCAACTAGTTGGAGTGGCCTGGTGTAATGGTTCTCTATGTGGGTGTATCTCTAGGTAGACGTAAGCATTGGCGGGTTCAAGTCTCCTTCACACTCGGACGTCAAGTCTCCCCACATGGGATTTTTTATATTAATTTATATAATTATTTCAAAACGGCTGAACCAAAACTAGAAAACAATATATGGCAGGATAGTGCAATAAATGGTCAAAACATCTGGGTAATTACAATAAACATGAAATATACGAGGTTGCGAATTCTCATTCGTTGTAAAGTATAAAAATTTACTTTTGAACCCAGAAAACGTTTATTTGCAATAAAACAAAAAATAACCAAAAGGTAATAAAACATTGTTGCGCGGATGTAGCCTACATGTATTTTACACATTTTGGTGTGGTGTTGACAAATAATTTACAATAGTTTTTGAGTTATTAAAAAAAAATCAAGTCTCCCCTAAAGTCAATTCTCCCTCACTCACCCTACTGAATTTTATTGAGTTCTACTGAGCCACTACGGGGCATTTTAAATCGTCTGTAAAATATTGGGAAGATATCTATAGATCCGTATTCATTTCAATTAGCTATTTTTATGCCGATTTTGACATAATTAATGTTCTAGAACATCCCGTGGCAAAAATATATAGATTTTTGATGGTAGCTATTATTCTTGATCTAGCTAGCTAAAATTATTTTATTATTATTATTATTTAAATTTTTTATTATTATTTAAAGTCTTGGGTTTTGTTTTGTTCTCACCCTTTGCTCAGATGTAATAAAAATAAATTAAATTGATCTTCCATTCACATATGATCATATTATTAACTGATTGAATTGTTAGCTACCGGTCCGGTAACTACTGAATTAAACTTTCAGTTTAGGATAAATTGTACCTTAAATTATTAAAGTGGCCACTTAGTTATAAGTGCTCGTTATCTTTTTATAAAAAACAACACTTAACCTAAACTATGTGGCCATTTAACATAGTGGGCATTTAAAATTATAAAGTGGTCATTTTAGGATAAGTGGGCACTTAGTTTGTGACACCGGCGCCTTAGATTACATTAAAATATTGCATTCCCTTCAAAGAACTTAATAAATAATACCACTCAATCCTCAAGGTGGCGCACAATACTGCTATACCGTACCGGTACCATTATTTATCTTATTTCAGGCTTGTTTGTTGTTTGGCTAGTAGTGTTAGATTGATTGATTGATTGATATTTTTTTCCAGATTAACAATATTAAACAATTTACATATTATCTAATAATCTCAGCCTGGCTAGGTATTTTACGACCATTACAACCTGGTACGACTTGGCTTCCTTAAATTACGACTGTTTCAAACCATTTAAGAGCGTTTACAACCCACCCCAAGGCCAAATAAACTAAAAGATAAGCAGCATGTTTGTGGAATAGCAGTTTGAACCTTCATTAAAATCCCCCAACTGCGCTATTGGTACAGTAAAAGCTATTGGCGATGCAACTATTTATATTGTGGAGTGTCTTTCCTGTTTGGCAAACAATGTGGGGCGAGCCACGAAGTGAGTGAGCCTTAGCGTAGGGGTACCATTAATCAACCTGTCGTTCTGTGGGGCGAGCCACGAAGTGAGAGAGCCTTAGCGTAGTGGTACCATTAATCAACCTGTGGGGCGAGCCACGAAGTGAGAGAGCCTTAGCGTAGTGGTACCATTAATCAACCTGTCGTTCTGTCGTTCTGTCACGTTTTTTTTCAGTATTTAATTTCAAACGTTAATAACTCGGCCAATCCTTGATGAAATCTATCCAAACTTGGTACACATGTTGTTTGGCAAAAGTTTGAAAATTTTCCAAGTAGAATTTGCGTGGGGCCTTCGTGCAGCATCAGTGTAACTGTTATTGTAGTTATAATATATTTATTTATCCAAAATTAACATGCGTTAAATTATTATTACTGTAGGATAAATCAGCTGGTTTTCTGACAAATTTTGCAAAACATAGGGGCTGTCTGCCAATCTGCATGTACCATTTGTACCGGTACTGTCAGGCTGTACTCAATTCCTGAATCGAGAATTCTGCAATCAGTCAATACTGCAATACAGGTCAGCCGGTACCATACACTGCAGACATGCCATATCATGTAATCTAAACATGGCCCCGGAAACCCTTGCGGTGATTATAGTTTAGGCCTAATTAGCCTAGTACCGGTAATAATAATATAATAGTTTAGATAGTTCAGTAGTTACCGCTAATCATTCAGTCATTGGCACGGTACACCGTATTGCTGTACTGCCGTTGTAGTGCGCACCGTAGGTACCACCCATGCGTAGGCTGACTGTGCTGATTATGGTTTGATTGATTGATTGTTTTTTACACATAATTAAACCTTTTAAAATTCACAATAATACATTTATAAAGATTACGTTACGATATTAGGCCTACAGTACAAGTAATAACACTAGATATTTAGGAGCACCAATACTGATTTATGTAGATAGTCAACTTATAAAATGTTTATTTACTTAAATAAAAGGTTCTGGTGTAAGGATAGCCTCATGAGGTATATACCTCGTTTCCATGAGGGTCCTATAATAGTTTTCATACTCTAATATTTAAAGCTAGTCAGACTGTGGTACCTAAGCTATATACTGTTAGGTATATTGCTGTATTGGGGTGGGGTTAGGAATAATCCATTTGTTTTAGCATTGAACTGTTGAATCCCCTTATTTATTAGGCCTATAAAACCATTGGAAATATTCGCAAATGCCGCTCCATTACTGTCTGATGTCTGAAATGCTCCCGACAGTCCGATGTATCTGGACCCGAGCAGCCGAGTTGCTTCAAGAGGTGATTAACGGGGGAATACTACGGAATTGCTTGTTTGTCAGTACGATTCTATTTGGGTAATTTACTACACTCAGACACTGGGAATACGGCGGTCGGTCAGATCGTAATGCGGGCCACTGCCAAGTTCATCATGCCTCACTCCGGTCACCCACCTTGGAGTGCGGTGGGAAGAGTCCCACTTACTGACTTACGTCGACGACTGGACGAATCGACGAGGATTGCGATCTGGGTTTAGCGGCGGCCCGGATCCTGGGATCGCCTGGGGGAAATGGTTGAACGTTGGGCAGACGTTATCGCACTGGATTACGTTCTCTGTGACGCGAAAGTGTGAAGCGAATTCGTTGTCGAATTGGGTCGGAAGCTGCGGGAATTCTACTGTTCTACGGGAGTAAACCGCAGCGGTCCGGTGACTACCCAGGTTGGAATTCATGCATGAGTGCGCAGGTACGCTTTGTTGTTTTGAAATCACCGCGCACCTGAAATTGGCTCATCGCGCACCTCATCATATGTCATAATCCAAACAAAATCGCGCAGCTCATGTCATGCATATCTCAAAAAATCGCACAGTTCATAAGAACAATTTTACATTCCTATTTTACAAGTTTGAGCGTTTTAAGCTTATCTTTACGTCTGTCTGTCTGTACGTTGAATCTAGGCTTACATAATAAATGTAATTTTTGCAACATCAAAATTGTTAATATTAAAAAATATTTTTTTAATCCACTACTATGGTGGCCCATCGGGCTCACTGCTTTTATAACAGAAAATATTATTTTAGATTACAAACAAAACATGTACCGGTAATTTCAAAAAAACGAATATTGAAATAGGTACCAGTCTGCCAATAATACTTTGTATAGGCCTACCTAACAATTAGGCTTAAACATACAGTTGGCTTATAATTAAGTCATACTTATAATACATTGTTACTTTCTGACTTTACCTGTTTACTAACGTAACATCGGCATAGCATCTGAGCATAGACCTAATAACAATACAACAATAAAGTATAAAGTTAAAATAAATAGACAAATTCAGCTCCGGTTGCCGGTATTACAGTATTATGGTGAAGTGATTTGACTGTTTGAAGAATTGGAAATGAGAAACTAATGCGAGCGCAGCGAGCGAAATTTTTTTGTGTATTTTCGTGATTTCAATTAATTTGTGGTGCGCATCAGAGGCTGTTCGCGCTTTTAAGACCTTTGGCAGTTTAACCCGCCAAATCTATATGTCTTCTAGGTTATAAATCGACTTTAGCCTATGACAAGTATTTGACACAAATAAATCCAACATTAGCCGAAGCCAGTCTATGCGCGACCATTCACCCGCTGGATATACCCGGGAGACTGGATTCGGATGCTTTAATTTGATTGCGGTGCAGGCCTACCGTACTATTCGATTGATCGTTAATATAATTCCTGACAAATATCATTCACTTTCGGGAGATATTAGCAGTTCCTTTAGGACGTGGCGCTCTATCTATATAAACAGAGCTATGGCTTACACTAAACACAACGGAATGGATTATAAGTTACACATAAGGCGCATTCTTTAGGAGATGCTTTGTTACGCGGACAAGCACATACAGACTATTGCACACCGCTGCACACTGAATTGCCGATAGTCACTGATTTTAATCATATATAAAGAGAATAGCAACCGACATTTGTAGGGCCTATAAAATAGCATTCAATTCACTACAAACCACGATAATATAAGTCGCAATTGCTATATGTAACCAGTCTCTCTAACCTTAGTGTATCAAGAAGATCGGGGTTTCTGATCGTTTATCGTTATTCTCCAAATAACAATATGTAAACAACTGATACAATTAATAACAAACAGTAAATAGCAGTAAATAATGTGCAATGTACCGTACCGTTCGTGTTCTTAGTGTCTCGTACCGCTGTACCGTGCCGGTTCCGGTAACAGTTATGTGTTCTTATAATTAAAGTCGTTCTAATGTTGGAATAAAACAGAATAATTCCATAGCCGATGTTCATGGCATCAGGAAAACCAACACACTGAACCCTGTGAGCTGTTGCAGGTAGCTTTCAACACAAAGAGGAAAAGCTCTCATTGGCAGAGTTCCAGTTTCTATAAGTTCCATGAATGTCTAAATGCCAAACCTCCCTAGCCTTTGCAGCCCATAGCCAACACAAGGCTAAATCGCTCTGATTGGTCGATCATTGTTCTGATTGGTTAATCGAACAGAACAAAGAGGCCTTGTGTACAGCAAATCAGCCAACCAGCGGGCGGATTGTGCCACTAGAAGCAACAGTTTAGAGGATTTGAGCGAATGGGGGAAAACTGGATTACAAATGGAAAAGGCCAGTTATATCCCCAAAAGCTTTTACACCGCTCCCAGAAAATGGGATTTAATTATATAAAATATAAAAATCACAGTTTCTAAAATATAAAAATACTCTAAACAGTTAGTCTTTCTTGCGCGGACGGCGTTTACGCAGTTTCTTGAGGCTAGCAAGAGTCCTTTTCTCTTTAGGGCGAGCCACTTTACTAGGAGGGCTATAACTCCTGGGTGAAGGGTGCAATACAATTGCATCAGAAGGTTTAAGGTTACGGTCGGGGTCTCGTCCATTTCGATATGCTTCTCCTCGAGCTGATTTTCCTCCGCTTGTCGTTGGATACGTTCGTCCAAAACTCTCGCAGAGAATAGGGTTGTCTAAGTTCGATATCTTCTTAGAGATTCTGGATTTCCCAATCGAACTGAGATAAAGCCAATTCGTTTATCGCTTGGACTTGCTGTTACAACTTACGTTTATCTGAACAAACGCAGGTTTCCTTTCTGATCTTTGTAGAATAGCGTTTAACTCGTTTCGTACAACGCTCTCCTCCACCTTGATGAAGGGTTGTATCGCGTTAAACTGGGACGACTATACAGTTGAATGGCGATATTAGGTGTCCGCGTCCCAATACGGCTAAGTAAGATGGGCTAATATCTAGGAAGCCCACAACCGGGGTGCCACCGACTAATTGTTCAGGTAACACTAGATCTTTGAACAGTGAGTACAGCTCGGGAGGATCCGTCATACTAATAGGATCAGGAGTCTGAGGTCTCACTAGGGAATGAGGAGGTCTGATCGAGTATTCCGTAACTCTGATCATTGGTTTATTTAAGGATCGTCTGAGTCGAACGAGCGTAGGTGATACGTCAAACAAATTTCGCTCGAAACTCCCGTAAGTATAGCGAGTAAAACCGTGTTTAATACAACGTCTCCACGGATGTTTAGGTCTTTCCGTTTGTTGGTTGGGTCTAGGGCATTCATCGCAATAATACCAAAGACGCACGTCTTGTAGGGGAAACGCGAGTGATCTTTCTCCAGTTTACAATATTCCTCCATCTGTTCGAAGCTATCCGGTACAACAGGTAGCGGTCGATCGGCGGTTAGATACATCATAGTGGAATAGAGCCGTTTGAGTTCTACCATGCGGTCATGATGTATACCTTGAGGATATCGAGTTTCTAGATTCTGTTGACTGGTAATATCGAGATAGGTTTCTCTCAAGAATTCCAGGTATTTGGTGAAGTCGCTGCGTTTATCCGGCTCTTCAACATCTGCACTTTCGAGTCGGTTTCGAATAGAATTTTCGTGTTCGAGTCTCAGTTTATCGTTCCGCTTCCGCTGGGTATGATATTTAAATAAAACCATTTCCCTTTTGGTGTCTATATCGTTCGTATCGTGTAGGTCGATAGGATGACCAGTAGTTAAGAAGTCCATATACGTACCATTACGAAGCGTATAGCGAGCGGTGAATTTTCTACAGTCCAACCCACGCGCAAGTTGCTCCCGGGACATTGGCGGTTAGATATAACGACCATCGTCCTCCGTAGTAGTTGGACCAGCGTCGCCGCGTATCAAGCTATCAACAAACGCCTGTAAAGGTAGAGTATATCGCTCCCTGATACCAAGATCATCTTCTATCAACTCAGCCATATCTGCTATATAAGTTTATCCATATTATAATGAGTTTATATTTAGGCGAGCGGGCGTCGCTGCCTACCCCTCTCTGCCCCCGGACAGTGCAAGATCCTCAGCGCTGGTGTACTTTCGTCGATGTGCCTATCGCCAACGTCGTAGCTGCACAACGACTACAACAACCAGCACAAGTCACTCCACCGTCCGTCCCAAAGGCTTAGATATACTTCAGGTTCTTACTGGAGAGTTAGGGCTACTTTCACAATTGCGACTCGCTACTGTAAACACACCTTAGTAGTAACATTCACCTACAAACGCACAAATTCCACGTAACTGTCACAAATGGTACACATTCTATCACACATTCGGGTCATTTGTCCGTTAGTCAAGTGCCTTCCAGAATGTCACGTTGTTATTAGGTATCCTTGGATACTAGCGGTGTGCTATTTATTCCGTATGCTATTCAATGGGCAAGCGTTTTATTGTTCTTTTAACTCACTTCTAATTCTAGCGTGGCTGTTACTATGGTGACATTATGGAAAGCTAGCGGTAGAATTAGGGTAATTCCCATGCATACAGATCTGGGATGCTATTTAATAGTAAGTCTTTAATGGTCAATATCATCTTTATATATGACTTTATGAATTTTATAGGCTATTGACTCTATATTGGAGATTCTCGCACACTAATACACTTAAGAGGTGAATCTCCGCTCCCATGATCTATTAATTAATGGAATTTTGGGAATATTATAAATTGTATAAAATAACAATTTATCAAATTCATTAAAAGATGAATTTAAATTTATTCCCGTAAATTTTATTATTTAATATTAAATAGACACAATTTTATTCCAGAACATGTCTGGGGACTGGGATCCTTGATTCTAGGAATTTTGTCTTTTTAAGAGTATCGGTATGTGCTACGATATCTTAATCGACTAGAATTTTAAAGGATCCAAAATTCGACAGATTTTGTAAATATTAATAATTAATATTTAGGATGGGCACCAGTTTATTCCAGAACAAGTCTGGGGACATTAACCACTGATTCTAGAATTTTGTCTTTCAAGTATATCGGTGGGTGCCGCGATATCTTAATCGACTAGAATTGCAAATGGTCAAAGGGTTTAACAGATTTATTTTGCGTTTTACGCTACTGTTAAAGGGACATCACGCTACTATATGTATTATTTAATATACGGTATGAGAGCAATATCGCACGAAGCAATGTCAGTGTGAAGAGGCAAGTCGTTTCCAAGGTCTACCCAGAGCTTGGTTTAGCCGAGACACGAGGATCTGAACTTTGCATTCCTAATACTCTGCCTACCAATAATACTTGAATATAGTAGGAGCTTTATTGTACTTTAATAAGTACGGATATTTCATCTTACTGTAGTTACGTATTTATAATATGATACGGACAGTAAGGAAAGAGAAAAAGGATTATTTCTCGCCATCGCACTAAATATATAATATATAAGTAATTAAGTAATAAACACTAATATATTGCACTAATCTACTAAATAATCGCTAAATAACATTTGACTAAATAAAATTAAAGAAAACGATTATAATAAAATTACATAATAATACATACATAATATAAAATAATAAAATAAATATAAAATAATATAGTCAAACACCCACTCTGTATGTTGTTACGTTATGGAGTCCCTAGATATTTGTTGGATTAGGGAGGTGGTCGTGGGAAGAGTATCTTGCCTTCCATAGTTTCCGGACAGTTTTCGGTCCCTTTCCAGTAAACATAAACGACCAGCTGGGCGATTGAGTGGTTGTGTTACTTTCTCCGCTCCCTTGGCCTGTCTAATCTTCACCGGGGTAAGATGAGGAGGCCATTCATCTTCTTTACTTAGGAGGTCGGGTCCACCTAACCGGTCTGGAGTATCTGTAAGTTCTTGAGGAGTTGCTCCTCTGGAAGCGATGTCGGCTAGATTGATCGTCTCGGGGCAATGTCTCCATTGATCTACATTGGAGTTGATGTCGTCATTATCTGAGGAGTATGGTGTTCCCTCAGTTGGGTCGTCAACTTCACTGCTCTCCACTTCCCGTTCACTTAATTGATATACCTGTTCTTTTGGTAATCTTTCCATAAGAGTTCTACGAGAAGGGCCAGTAAAGTACCAACCTACTCTAGTTCTTCCCGCATAGACTTGTAGTGGTTGCGGTTGAGCAGGCCGTTTCTCCAATGTCTCGAGCGCTTCATGCGCATTTTGACCGATGAGTATTTGGACTCCAGGGTAATCGGTGTTGAATCTAGGTATTTCAAGCTGCTGGGTGAAATCGTCCTCATCCCAGTTATAAGGTTCCACTTGGCTGGTCGCGAAGTTCTTTATCGCTACCATTTTTACTGACCTTATGCTGTGTTCTCCTAGTTCATCCTGGGGGGTGGACAACGCGCCTACATAATAATCCGCTATTACGGTAGATTTCCAAACCTGCATAATTCCTGCCATGTTTAGCTTAGTTCGGAACTTGGGTTGTCCAGCAAAGATGTCTTCGGCTAGTTCTTTGTCGATGAATGTTCCTGTGCTACCGGAGTCAAGGAGGGCGTTCACTATATAACTCCTTTTAGGTCCGTGGACCCTTAACTGTACTACAGGAAATTCTCGGATTCCTACATTGGAAGTTGGCGCTTTCCAAGATGGTTGTCGATCAGAAGTAGTTAGGGGGAGCTCACTGTCGGTTTCCTTCTCATACGTAAGTGCTCGATACACTGCGGTATTTATTAAGTAACAGGATTCGTTTTCGTCTGAGAATTCGTCCGTATAGAATCCTTCCATTTCAGAACTTTGGTCGGAGAATTCGTCCGTATAGAATCCTTCCATCTCAGAACTTTGGTCAGTGTCGTTCACATCACTGAATTGGACATGTAGTTCGGACTCACTTACCTGACTCGGGCTGTTTCTTTCGAATTCGGTGTGCAACAAAATATGATGTTTCGCGCCGCACTTCGCACACCTTGCGTCGGAGTAACAGGTTCGCCGTTGGTGTCCTCGTCTGAGACAATTATAACACAACCGCTTATCCCACATGACTTCACGTCTATCCTTTAATGATTTCTTTAGGAATTCATTACACACATTTAAACGGTGGGGCCCGTCGCACAACACACATTTGGGCTTGATGTTACTTACTTTAACATGTGCTGTGTGGTGCACGCTCGTTCTTTTCTCGGGCTTTCTTCCGTGAATTCTTTTAGGAGACGTGGGAGGAGTTTTTCTTACCTGTTCTCTCCTGTCATTGGTTCGAGACTTGAATTTACTTACGTCCTTAGGCGTTGTGTTGTCATAGTAAGATCTTTCAGTGTCTTTCCCACTGTCTTCCTCTCGAGAAGTCTGGCTTTCGCCGTCGTCTGTATAACACACTGGTATTACCTTTCTCCTAGAAACGGGTTTCTCACTTACCTTATTTTCCGGTATCTTCTCTCTGGATTGCTTTAGGAGCTGTAGTTTTACCTCGCTATCCAAGAATGACATGAGATCAGCCATGGTAGGGTCTCGTCGTTGTTGCTCCATCATATATAATACTTTCTTGTCCCAGCGTGTACCTACTCCACCCTTTGGCAGAGTTGATGCTAAGGCTCCTACAACCATAGAATTCTGGTATTCATGAGACTTACCTAACCAATCTAGTTGTCTACAGATCTCTTGAATCTCGTCGGAAAACTCTATAATTCCGCTGCTAAGAAACTTTCGGGGCGCCATTAATTTCGCATATAAATACCTAGCTATGTTATTCCTATTACCATACCTGATGTTTAGTGTATCCCAAACTTGTCTTAATCCATCTGGATGTCCAATAAACTTTAACGCCATTAACTTGGGAGATCCTTCCAAGCACTCGATGAGGAATCTAAGCTTTTCTCCGTTAGATAACACGGAGTTCTGTATGTTATCTTTGTAATATTCATTAAAAGGTAACCATTTCATCTCATCTCCATTGAACTTGACGATCTCTCCCATCTTTACCGCTTGACAGGCTTCGGTTCTAGCCATTTGACGCGTAAAACTTTCTTGGGCCATCGTATTATTTAATATCGAGTTATCGGTATATAAATTTCTCGGATTATTATCAAGTCTATATGGAATATCACTGTCAACAGGTTTATAATTACCCTTAATAGGGTTTACTATAGGAGTTTCTACTTCACTAGCAGTATAGATGCGTGTAGGCTCCACACCTTGCGCATGAAATACTTCAGACCTAACAGGTTGACACATTGTTACAGAGGGTGGTGGTATACCCTTTTGTAAATTTACTAACTTATCGCGTTCTGACGCGATACTCTGCTGCACTTCTTGCAATGCTAACCTACCCTCTTTTACTGCTCTCTTTAACTGCTCAACAGTCCCTTCCAACTCCCGGACCTGCTGGGAGGAACATTTACAATGTTCCCTCAGCTGCCCGAGCAGGAGACCCATCTCCCGTCGTCCCTCAGCTACCCACTCGACCGCCGAAGCGGGAGTCGCCAACGTAGTAGCGGGCAAGCGAGAGACGACGGGCGATAAATTCTGGATATCTCGCTCGGCGTCTGTTGTATATAAAAGGTCCATAAATGACATAAACATAGTACAATATATATTCGTTCAGTAATTAATATACGGTGTAATGGTGCTGTCCAGTCTACTGCTGGACAGCGCGTAACATAACGGTCACACTCACACTACGCTAGTACCGGTAATATATACCTAGTCTCTAACTGTGTTTCTCTCGTTTTTGAATTTCCCTCCACCACTCAAACTCCCTAAGTGTATCTATATACTACACGCCCCCTGGTTCATATCTACAACAGTTTAACTAAAGATATGAACCAATCAATTGAAGAGTTTAATAAATATCGATCTATGCCTGATAAAAATTTGTTGGTTTCTTTACACGATCACTTTTTCGTCTGACGATTGTCTCATTTGTCTCTGAATCTGAAGATTCTTTAAATGTTTGTTTGAACTTCCCTCCTGATCCCATAAGTCGTAAAAAACGTCTGTTACGTCTAAGAAAAGACCCTGATTGTAGACGGACAGTATAGGTTCGGTGATTATCACAGCGCACCACTTCTCCATTTCGATCCCACTTCTTTGTGTCGGGATTTTGAATACGAACATGTTGACCTCTTAGTATTGGATGTAATGTTCTAGAATCTCGGTTATAGTGTGCCTCGGTTTTCTTTGATATAACTTCTCTCATGTTGTCGGCATTTATCACATTTTCTATAGTAATTGGATTTAATACATCTTTATGTACAGGTACATTAGTACGAGTACTATGTCCAAACAACATCTGTGATGGTGATAGTCCATCTGACTTTGGTGTATTACGTATTTCCATTAAACCATCTTGGAATTTCCTTGATACAATATCAGTAGATGTTTTGCTAACCAATCTTTTAATAATTTTGACCATGGCCTCTGCATGCCCATTACTTTGAGGGTAATGTGGCGATGAGGGCTCCCATATAACTCCATATTCCTTAAGAAAGGCCTTCATAGCCTCTGAGTTGTACTGAGGTCCTGAATCTGATCTTAATTTGTATGGTATTCCCGTTATTGCAAACCATTGTAAGAGTTTATTTATCACTTGTTGAGATGATGGATCTCTTTCAAATCTACACACAAAAGGATATCCACTTTTACGATCTGCATATACTAAATAATGATAACCGTCTTTGTAAAACAGATCACTAGTTGTAGTCTCAAAACAAGTATTAGGAATATTATCAGAAATCATATCCTCATGAGGATTGCTTGCTTGATGGAATTGACATTCGGAACAGTTTCTTACATAGTTCTCAAGATCAGAATTCATTCCTAACCAATAAACCACTTGCCTTGCACGTTGTTTAGATCGAACAATACCTAGATGACCTGCATGAAGTCTCTTAAGTATCCATTCTTTAGCATTATTTGGTATTACTATGCGGTTCCCCCGCATAACCAAGTTATTAGTGACACTTAATTCACCCCAAATCTTATCAAAAGATTTAACATATTTATTGTCATTGACAGTGCCATTAATTATACATTCTTTCAATATGATATAGTCTGTGTCATTTGACCCTATGTCACTTAATTCAACCAAGACTGGGTCAGTGTTTTCTGTACTCACAGAAATTGTTTCAACAATTCTTTGTATAGTAGCTGTTACTCTACGTGTTGTATCAACATCATTATCAGTATCATCCGGATCTGATACTGGTGATCTTGAAAGTGCATCTGGAACAAGATGTTCACTACCCTTTTTCCATACAGTGGTAAAATTGTATCCAGATAGTTTTTCAAGATATGACTGAAGTCTTGGGTTGTCAACCATATCCATAGTATAATGATTAAGGATTGGAATTAGAGGACGATGATCAGTTACTACTTTATAGTTATCCAAACCAGCAAGATATATCCGACATTTGCGTGTTGCCCATAAGACAGCTAAAGCTTCCAGTTCTATGGTTGCATATCTAGTTTCTACATCCCGTAGAAAACGTGAACCACATTGGATTAATCTCCAGTGTCCATTCTGTTGTTGCATTAAGGCATACCCAAATCCCCTAGTTCGTGCAGCATCAGTATGAAGCGACGTCGGTGCTGATGGGTCAAATTGGGCCAAAATTGGTGGCGATACAAGAGCCTGCTTGACATTTTCAAAAGCTCTTTGTTGTTCTGGTAGCCATATGAACGCCATTTTAGATTTCAAGTCACATCTCAAAGGTTCAGCCATTGTAGATATATTAGAAGAGAAATGCCCTAATTGATTTACCAAGCCCAAGAATGAACGTAAATCTGTACGATTAGTAGGAATAGGAAAATTGGCTATGGCATCAATTTTTTGGGGGTCAGCTTCTATTGCATTGTGGCTGAATGAATATCTGGCTTCTGGCTGTCTGGTTGGTTGGTATACTGCTGTACTGGTGTATGTTAATGGAATAGAGTCTGCATACTGCTAGGCCTAACTG